>WAAG01004115.1:29294-61496 GCA_013390105.1 Tichodroma muraria
TGATGATCCAAAAATCTCAAATACACCGTCAAATTCAACACTGAGAATAAAGCTATAATTAAAACACAGTGAGAAATATAAAAGCAAAAAAGACAGCTTTAAGTGTAGCAACGCTGCTGAAGTGTTTCTCCTTCTTCCTTGGAAAATATTGCTGAATTCAACACGTTGCTGTGCAACATCATCTTCAACAAAACTTTTTTTCCCCCCTGAAGCTAGTGGAAAAGAGTTACAGGAAAAAAACTCATTCAGTGCTGTATAAACAGCTGTCTTCCTCCTGTGATGGGTCCAGGCAGCCTGGCTGTATCCCATCCCTCATTTTTGCTGGTTCCCATCCCCAGCACTTGGCACCTCTTCAGTCTTGATGTAAATAGAGTTGGGGGGTTGGGACTGGATGATCTCTAAGTCCCTTCCAACCCTTAACTATCTATGGTTTTCTGTAAATATGGTGATTAACGCTGGTCATTGCCTGTTGTAAGTCACAAAATCACTGATTATCTTGAGTTGGAAGGTTCCCATAGGGATCATTGAGTCCAACTCTGGGCCCCGTGTTAAACAATCCTAAGAATTCACCTTGTGTTGGGTTTTGATTTAGTTGAATGCTGAGCTTAGGCCCTGGTAGGAGTCCCACCTCATCTCTTTTTTTCAGTGTATTAAGGCTGCACGTGGTTTCCCCACGTGGTGTGCAGGAGAGGAGATGCTGTGCTCTGTGTTAGGGACCCTCCAGCCATGCCAGCTCATGTCACTCAGCAATTAATGAGAGGCTTCATTAGCGTGAGAGGATGTTGACTGGGGATTGTACAAGAAGGCAGGGGCACTGTGCAGGCTCTGAGGTTTATGAGGTTTTTTGGGAAGAGCTCAGCTGTGCTGTGCCTGCACAGAGGCACAATGCAAAGAGGGCTGTGACCACCAAAAAATTAATCAGCAGTGGGGAGCCCATCTGAGCCCCTTTCCCCTGAATTCCTCTGAAGCACTTGTTCCATCAAGTGCAAAAGACTCTGAGCAGGAGATGATAAACTTCCAGAGCCTCATGTTGCTACCCAGGACACAAATATGCTCCACCAGCCACCACACCACAGACCAGCCCATCATCCTGACTCCTTGCTGGCACGGCACAACCTGAAGCAAATGAGGCAAATTTAAATACTCTTTATCCATTTCTTGCGTCTCCCAGCCACAGATCTCCCTCTGCCAGACCACTCAACCTTTATGCAGCTGAATTTGGTCTGGGGGGGTTATTTATCTCATATTTTATTTTCCGTGGCAGGGGGGGGTTGTAACTAGGGGATCTTTAGGGTCCCTCCCAACCCAAGCCATTCAACTGTTCTGTGATTGTCACACCTCATTTCCTATTAGTAAGTGAATTTCACTCATTTCGTAAGGGTATATTCACAAACAATTTGAAAGGGATTAACACGTGTCTGATGGCACCAGGCAATTAGGAGTTTGTTTGTGACGCAGTGTGAGTCCCCGTGGTGTCTTCCTCCATGTGCCACGCGAAGCTGGAGCTGCTCCCATGATTTTGGCCTTTTCTCACTGCACGCCGTCAGGGCCGATGCAAACTCCCCACCGCGTTGCTGGCTCTGAGGGGAATTTTAATGCACATCCAGGGGAGCGAGCTGCAGGCTCCTGGGCTGTTAAAAGCCTGGCAGGCTCTCCTGGTGCTCGGAGGCACCCCAAGGGCTCCTTGAGGGGCCTATCTGCCTCCCCGGTGCAGGAGGAGGGGTCGCAGGGGGTCTAATCAGGACAAAGCGGCTGAGGCAACCCGGCTCCATCCCCCAGCTTGGCCGATTACAACAGGCAGATCCTCCTCGGCTGTAAAATCTGTCAGAGAGGGAAGCCAGGGCTCTCCAGGAGCTGCCATCTCCCTCTGCCACCACGGGACCTGGATGTGAACCAGCCCCAGCCTCCCTGACACCCCCAGCCCCCACACGCAGACTGTGGAGGCCTCGACAAGCAGTCCAGGTTGCCTTACCCAGGGGAAATATTCACATGCTTTGCAGGCAGCTTAACAGCAAGAGACAGATTTTGTTTTCCTCTTGAAGGCGGCCAGGCTCCCTGGGCTGCAGCTGTCTGCTCAAGACACCTATCCCAGTGCCAGCTCCAGGTCTGATCCAGATCCTGTGTCCCTTACCGGTAGCCCGATTGCACCAAGAGCACTATTGCCTGAGGAAAGGAGGTGGAAATAAATAGTTCTGCTTTCTGGGTTTTTCTTTGCATAAAGCCTGTAGCATCCCCTGTCTCACTGCAGGGATTACCCAGAGGCTTTGCATCTCAGAGATGGGTCAGTGTTGAACTCATCTCTGTTGAGCACACGGATCCCTTGAGCCTTTCTGGCTGGAATACTGCTGGGTGGATAAATATGCATGTGCCTGGGTGTAGTCAAACCCTGACTGATGCTAACAGAGAATCCTCAGTGGCAGAAACACCTAGGATCAGACCAGTACATTTCTGTGACTCAATGTCACTTACCAACCTGCCAAAATATATGAACTTATCATTCACAGGGTTCACCGGGGGGCGCAAAGGAAATGGTAGTGTTTCCTTTAATGAAAAAAAAGTCCATGCTGCTTCAGATAATGTATGGGAACAATAAATATAGCTGTAGAACAGAGGGAAGAAAGTAAAAAAAAAAAAAAGAAAAAAAAGAAAGCAGCACCCGTGGAAGTGAGAAAGCAGTGGTGAGGAGGATGTGCTGAGTTTCCCCATGGGTTTCCGCCCTGCTTGATGCCTGCGGGAGCGAAGGGTGGAAATGGCATGGCAGCGAGGAGCCAAGCAGGTTCAGCTGTCCGCACGCCTGCATCATCTGCTGGCTTTCTGAAAACGAATTTGTACCTTCCTCAGTCTGAGGCTGATGCCTGCAATGCCAGCTTTCAGCTAAGTGTTTTGGGTGCTTCGCAAATTGTTGTTAAGCAGCCTTCCCTGGGGGCTTGTGGAGGATTGTCTTCCCAGTGCAGGTTGGGGATGTGGTTTAGCAGTGGGCTTGCAGTGCTCAGTTGGACTTGATCTGAGAGGGCTTTTCCAACCCAAACGATTCTATTATTGTATTCTACGGTGCTAAATGATTCTGTGAGGCCATGGCATCAAGGAGGTGATTCTACCCCTCTGCCACACAAATGAGAGCTGCCTCCAGCTCTGCAGTCCCCAGCACAGGAAGGACAGGGACTTGTTGGAGCCAGTCCAGAGAAGGCCACCAAGATTATCAGAGGGATGGAGCACCTCTGCACTAAGAAAAGGCTGACAGAGTTGGGTTTGTTCAGCCTAGAAATGAGAAGGCTTCGGAATGACCTCATTGGGACCTTATTCCTTTCCAGTACCTGAAGGGAACCTACAGGAAAGATGGGGCAAGAGCCTGGTGTGATAGGACAAGTGGGAATGGCTTCATATTGAAAGAAAGTAGGTTAAATTAGATATTAGGAAGAAATTCTTTCCTGTGAGGGTGGTGAGGCCCTGGCACAGATTGCCCAGAGAAGCTGTGAGGGGCCCCATTCCTGGCAGTGTCCAAGGCCGGTTGGATGGGCTTGGAGCAACCTGGAACAGTGGAAGGTGTCCCTGGCCATGTCAGGGGATTGTAACTAGATGACCTTCAAAGACCTCTTCCAACCCAAACCATTCTCTGATTGTGTGATTGTGTGATTGCATGATTGCAGAACTGAGTATCTGTGCAGAGTTCTGCAGGCTGTAGAGGCCCAGAGCAGTGAGGTGTCACACAGACCCAACTCCATAGCAGGTTTTCAGAATCACAGGATGAAGCTGCAGCATCAGTCACAGCAGCAGAGGAGAGCCAGGCCAGCTGGAGCAATTCACATTCATGTTCTGACAGAGGCAGGAATCACCCAAGTGCTGATTCTCCACCTGTTGATCCCTGGTGCTGAACTTGGCTTTAGGATGTGATCAAAGAAGCTGAGGGGGACTAGAAGCAGCAACCAGCAGAGCATCACACAAGGCAGGGAGGTGTTGCTGGTGATCACCCAATGGCATCCCTGGCCACATGGTCCTACACTAATCACAAACTACATGACAAAGTGCCACAGCCTCTTTTGGGTCAGACTTGTCCCCACTTTTGCCAGAGAACAACCTAGTTCTCTTTCCCACCCCACAGATAGCCTGGTTTGCCCAAGATATGATTCATTTCTCCAGCAGATGCTTGTCTCTGCTTCCATGTGTTACCACAAACTTTGGGGCTTGCAAAGCACCTTTTAGGCCCGGATTGTCTAGATTCAGGCATTAGCTATCTTTGTGGCTTAGCTGAGTGTAAGGCAACAAGGGTTGTCCGAGCTGGAAGCTTAGGTGGGTGTGTGAGCATCTTGGGGACATTTTGAGGACGTTTGGCCTCAACCTGTGAAAGGAAAACTGCCCAAAACTGGAGTAAGTCACCTGCCTTGCTGACATGGATGTGATGCATCACTCATCTCAGAGCTGCTGATCTGATGTTGCTCTGAGCTGTCATCATCTGCTACAGCAACAGCATTTAAATGAAAGGAAGCACCATCAGGACAGCAGAATGATTTTTGGCTGGTGGGCAGCCTGACAGTGATCCCAGAGAAATCAGTCCTTCAAAGCTCCAGGCAGGAGCAACTGGAATTACTCAGGGCACCAGGAGCCTGTCAATGAGCCTCATGCGGGGGGCTGGCCCTCTCATCCCAAACAGCAGGCTGGGCACAGCCACAGGTGCTTCTAGGCTGGCCTTGGGTCAAAAGCTTCTCTAGGGTTGGTGAGGACTGTGTTGCTTCTGTGGACTTCCCTGGAAATCTTCTCCGGAGATATTTAAAAGCTGGACACAGTCCTGAGTTATGTGTTCTAGGGACCCTGCCTGAGCAGGAGGATTGGACTGGATGATCTCCAGTGGTCCTTCCAACCTTAATTCTGGGTTCTTGTGATTGTCTCCTGGGCTGGAGAAGGCAAGTGTTTGGACATAGAGGGTAAGCCATGAAAACGTCCCAAATCTGGCTAATCTCTCTTCCTGCAAAATCAGCATATCCCAATGGAGGAGGAGAATCCTTCTATGGTATGAGGACCAAATGGTATTGAGTTCATTAAGCTGAAAGAAAGTCTCTGCCTTGCTGATCCCAGAGCAACATTGCCTTCATGCAGGCGCCACTGGACAGGTGATGGGGAGCAAGGATCGTGGAGGATGCAGTTAGTGTCTCTGGAGCATGATAGGCACACTTTATATCCTCACTGTCTTTGCTGTGGAAATGTCCCCAAAGCTTGGCTAATGAAAATGTCAGCTCTGCCCTTGTACTGGGGAGTGAAAACAAAAGCTGGAATGTGGTATCAGGACTCGGTTTTAGTCATGGATTAGTCTTTGCTGTGGCAGACATTGCTATCCAGGCAAAAAGCAGATTAAATCCGTGAATCCAATTTTCTTGAAGTATCTTATGGGCAATGTTTATGCTTGTTGGTTTCAATGCAAATGTGATCTTGGACCACACTGGTGGCTTGGAAAAGAGGGAGAAGACGTGCTAGCAAAGTAATCACTAATAGACCTTCTGACTCTCCACAACTCCCGGAAAGGAGGGGGGGCAGCCAGGTGGGGGTCAGGCTCTGCTCCATGGGAACAGGGGACAGGATGAGAGGAAATGGCTTCAAGCTATTCCTCTCCTAAACCAGGAGAGGTTTAGGTTGGATATTGGGAGAAGTTTCTTCGCAGAAAGTGTGTTCTGGCTTTGGAAGAGGCATTCAGGGAAGTAGTGGAGTCTGGAAGTGTTCAATACTCATGTTAACGTGGCACCTGGAGGCAAGGGTTGGTGGTGAACACGTTGGGCTAATGAACTCACTGATCTTAGAGGACTTTTCCAGCCTTAACAATCCTGTGATTTTTCCACTGCATGTGGAATTCAAAGGGATGAGTGCCTGCTTTTGGTGTTGATTGTGGTGAGTTACCTGGACAAGGATGCTCAGCTCATGTTTGCGGGGTGACACTGTATTTACCTTGTGTACATGAGACCAAAATGTGGGCTTGGAAAGCAATCCCCACCAGGGCCCTTTGCATCTAGATGCAATGAGCAGGAGAGAGTAAACTCAAAAATAACTAACTTAAGAATGTAATATTCTGTTTTAAGCTGTTACTTGTTTGCCAGGGCTTTCTGGGGCTCACCAGCACCCTGCTAAGTGAGGACTGGCTCATTGTTTTGCAGACTGGCTTGGCTATGTCAGCAGTGTGATTGGATAACTGCTAATAAGCATAGGATTGCTGAAGTATTCCCCAAAGTCTTTGCTTTGCTGTAAAAATCCTCATCAGCAATTGAATTAGTTGAAGAGAATGAACAATTACTACATGGGGTAATGTGTTATGTTAAGACAAATTGATGGGTTTTATTTAATCATATGGTCTCGGTCACATCTTGATGGTGTTATTCCTGTGAAGAGAAATGCATCACTGCACCAGTAGGTACTAGCAAAAAATACTGAAAAATGCTTTATTTAATTAATTAGTTCCTAAAGATAAGGCAAATTGACTCTGTACCAAAACAAAATGAGTTAGGCTTTTGCTTTCAGATGTGTTAGCTCTGCATATCTTCCTGCACACATACCACAGATAAAGTTTGTGTGTTCTGGACTTTGAGAAAGTGTATGACTGAGTTCCTCTGAAGGACTGTCTTTGTATGAGAAAGAAAATCCAAATCAAAACCATGACCAGCTGGTCTGCTCACCTGATGCTCTCTAGTTCACCATGGTCCTGGCATCAAAGGCCTTCCAGACACTTAACTAAATCAGATTAAGGGTTCCCAAGACTCAGTAAAAGCTGGAAATTGCTGGTTGAGGTTATACCAGGCATCGAGAGACAAGAGAGTCACAGGAGACGAGAGACAGGCTTTCCCTGCTTTACTTATGTGCTAGAGAATGTGTCCCAGGAAATGTGGGGGAGTATCCATGAGTTTCACTGTCTTGTATCAACCTAAGACATTTTTGTCTGAAATAGAGCTGAACCGCAGCCTGGTGGCACGGGTTGGTGTGTTGGTGTGTGCAGAGGGTTTAGCACTTTCACCTCCTCTCACACCTGCTCTGCAGGCCCCCTGAAGGCCTGGGGGTGCTCAGTGGCTCACCTGTGACCTGCTGCAGCAGTTCTCCACTGGGAGGACACCTGGCCATCAGAGGCTGAGCAATTCGCCACGAGTTCCCTGGCAAGTACCAAGCACACACGACAGCCAGGAGGCTTCTCCTCACAATTCCCTTCAGCAATGGGCCAGGGAGGTGCAGGATCTCGATTTCATTACTCAGCCTTTACCTCTTTGTGGTGAATTTGGGCCAGGCCGTCAGCAACAAATACAACCTGCAGGGGGAACAGAGTATATGAATGGCTCTTTGGCCTGGGTTTGCAGCTCTGTCATTGAGGAACAGCAGGTCTGATCCCACCACCTCTGGTTTTAATTAATATCGTGGTCGAATCATGCTGTTATCTGACAGCAGGGGAAATTATCACCTCGAGAAGCACTGCTGTGGGTGGCACATATTGTGTAACCTGCTCTCTCTCAGAGGGGCACTGTGGAGGATTAGCTTGTATTTAAGATATGCTGTGTGTAATTATGCACAGTTTTGCAAACCATCCATTTCTGATAGGCCCTCTCCTGTTGTTTCTCCTGCTGGCATCTGGCTTGCTCAGGACTCCCTGAGCTGCTGTGATGGACTGGCCCTGCCTGCCGGGGAGATGTGAGCAGACGGGATCTGGGTGAAGAAGGCATGATGTACATGCTTGTGCTTTGGCATGACATAGTGTCTCTTGGTGCTGTTGTTCTGGGATATTTTGTAGCATTCACAAAGATTAAAACAGAAAGAGGAAGATGTGGTGTCCGAAACACTGTAAAAGGGCAGGTATCCCATCCTGCGGCTGATCCTCAGCAAAGAGGCATCTAATAGCCTCACTCAAGTCCCATCCTTTATCTCTGAGTCGACTTTTTGCCTAGTTTTAAGAGCCAGAAGTTTTCCATGATGCTTGTAAATGCTCCAGGAATGTAGGAATTAACATGCTGGACTGGGCCAAGGGCCCGTCCAAGTAAGGCTCTTGAGCAAGGTGCAAGCCAGTGCCAGATGTTGTGCAAAACGCCTCCACTATAGATATCTTTCACACCTCATTTCTTCCTCATTCCCATCAGCTTCATGACTGGTCTCATAGCAGTCCATGTTGTGTTTCCAGCAGCTGCTCTCTCCCTGCATGCAGCTCATGAGGACAGGTTTTTGCTAATACACAGGCTTTCTTCCCTGCTCTCAGAGATGGAAGTTGTCTCATTCATGTCCTGAAGTCAGCGTGAGGCAATTTTTTAGAGCAGAGATTATTTTCTTGCCTATGAGACATTTTCAGAGGGCCAAAGAAAAGACTTGCAGGGAAAGTCTGCAATTCAGGGAAAATATTCAAAACTTCAATGAGATAATATCCAAAACCCAAATATTTTAGAAAACTGGTTTTGTTGTTTATTTCCTTTTCTAGAGTGTTGAGTCTGTATCACAGAATGGTTTGGGTTGGAAAGGACATTTAAATGTCATCTAGTTCAACCCCACTGCCATGGGCAGGGACATCTCTCACTAGACAAAGTTGCTCCAAACCTTGTCCAGCCTGGCCTTGAACACTTCCAAGGATGGCACATCCATGTATTTTTTTGGGAATCTGTGCTAGGGCCTCACCACTCTCAGCATAAAAAAAGTCGTCCTTCTATCTAGTCCGAATCTCCTCTCTTCTAGTTTAAAACCGTCACTCCTTTTTCTATCTCCAAAGGCTCTATTAAGACTTTTGTTCTTTTTCTGTTTAAGTCATAAAAGCCAAAACAAGCTCGAAGCAGTTTTCATCAGTACACCCTTCAACTTGGAGCCAAAAGGGGACTTTGAACCCAAATCTATGTTTTGGCTCCAATGTTTTTCTTGGAGGAGAAATACCGTTAGTCAAAATCAGCACTTATTCTTGTAATCAGCTTTAACTGACTTGTTCTCTTTCATTTGTATATTTTTCATAAACCTTCTGGAAGTGGAGAGTAACAGCCGTTTGCCCAACCCTTGCCCTAGGTGGGCGACCACAGGGCTGCTCTGCCCTGGCCGCCGCCGGCCCCCGTGACCGCTGTGCTCTTCTCTTCCAGGTGCTCCCTTTCAAAGGTCTCAGCATCCCCATGCTACCTCCTGCCGGCATTTCCACCTGGGTCCCCAGCCTCAGCTCTCTGCCGACTTCGCCCTGCCTCACGCGGTGCAGCCGCAGCCGGGGCTGGCTCCCCACATGGCCCCCGCGCACCAGCACAGCGGCCCCCTGCACCAGCCCCTGGCGCCGGTGCCTGCCCTGCCCTTCCAGGACGTCGCTGGGCCCTCCTTCCTACCTCAGGCGCTACACCAGCAATACCTCCTCCAGCAGCAGCTCCTCGAGGCACAGCACCGCCGGCTCATGCCCCATCCCAGGTAAGGGGATCCCGCTCTTCCCAAGGGATGTGGAGAAGCCGCGTCAACCTCACGTCGCCTGTGGAACGGCAAGCCGCGCTGGTGGTGTTGGTGTTTTCTTCTCGAGCTCACCTGTGTGCACTGAAAATGCATCCACCAGATGGGAGGCTGCAGGGCGGGCTGCACCCGAAGGTGTGCCCTTCCTGTGGGGGTCCCTACTGTGCTCGTCTAGTGTGTCCCATTGTTGTCACTCCTACGAGAATCAGGATGGTGTTGCCGGGGACCTTTCCTGTCTCTGCGTGCGTGAGCTACATCCTTGTAGCTGCTGTTTCAAAACCATGCAAGAGGCTGTGGCCACCTGTCTCATCAGGTTGTACACATGGAGGTCTTGCTGCTCGGGGTTTGGTAGGCTTTCTGTCTCCGTGGGGGAATGATGCCACTGACCTGCAGCACACTCTGTCACAGAGACCATCCTAAATCCACCCTGAGCTGACAAATGCAGAGAGAATTGCTGTAACTCAGCAGAGATGGAAATGGATGTCTGGTTTTGTCTTGATTGTGTTTCTTGAGAGAGGAGTGACTTTTTTTGGAAACATATGGAAGCTATTTGTGGGTTGTACCCATGGATCAAGAATCAGAGGATGAGACTTTGCAATGATGCTTCATTTGGAAAGAATGCTACGGATAGAAAACCCTTTCTTTCCATGTCCTTTCTGTCTGAAAATTGTGTGTTCTTTTCATCATTATTTTTGTTTTACATAAGCTGGATTTTAGGTGGATTTAATGATTAGCTAATAATTGGGTAGCAAGTATGTTCCAGGCTGAGAAACTGATGATAAAAGTGTTTATCTCTTAGTCATAAGCTGAGTTCAAATAAAAGCACAGAGCACAATTCCATGCCAAATCTGCTTTGGTAAATGCTGTCAGTGTTGTATTTGCAAGTGGGCTGTGGTGTGGAAGAAGGCAGGAACCTCTTGCAATCCCAGTGCTTGTCTCTGAAAGCTGCGATGGAGCAGGATGTCAGAACCCTTACAAGTGTGGGGCAGGATGTCCCAGTAATGGGAAGATGGGTCATGCCTTTGAGAGTGAAGCCTCTGAACTGAGGCTGCATGAAAAGTAATTTACCTGGCAATTCCCTGCTCCGTTTGCCCTACTTTTTTCCTGAAGATTTTCTTCATAATGGTTCCACTGGTAAGTGGTAACTTGTCAGGAAGCAAAGGGTAGGAGTCTGTCTGTAATGCAAATCCTGCTTGTGCATCCACCTTGTCTCTTGCCAAATATGGATACTGATCCAGGGGCATGCACTCTTCCCCTAAGTAGTTCAAATAAGCAATAATCATGAGACTCATATCCCTAGAAAATCTCGCTGTATTTTCTAGCACTTTCTTTTCCCTGCCTGCAATGGCAGCAGAGCAGAGGGAGAAGGACCTGGAACCCAGCCTGGCCTGTCCATCATCCAAAGAAATGTTGGCAAAGGCCAGTGAGAGTAAATTTTTCTTTCAGTCACTCGTGAGTAATCTGATTATGAATGAGGTTTCCCAGGAGTTTATGGACTGCACGGGAGACGAGACAACCTGCAGCTTCTTTATGATGATGGATCACAGCTGAGGCAGGGGCACGTTTTACCTTGTGTATTGTTTATGGGGCTGACCGTAGCAAAAAAGGAAATAGTGCAAACTGCACAAAGCTGCTGAGAAGTTCTTTGGTTTCCCCTTTTTCTCTGCATGTTGCCAGCAAATAGCATCTCCTGCAAACTGAACGTATGTGGGTGCCACAGGGCCTGAGAGTGGATGGCTATGTGATGGCTGTGAGGGAATGACAGCCCTGGGTTCCTCTTCCCATCGTCCCTTACACCTGCCTGGAGTGCTTAGCTTTGGACACTTGTCCACAAACCCAGCCTTTGGGGTTTGCCCATGGGGTTCTTGACAGGAATTCCAGTGCCCACTCGTGTCTGACCCTCCGTGTTGCTGCTCTCCTCCCTGCAGGCGGGCCCAAGAGCGCATGTCTGTCCAGCCTCACCGCCTACACCCCAGCTTCGACTTCAGCCACCAACTGCAGACTCCACAACCCATGGGGCCCCAGCCCAGGTATTTGGCAGAGGGCACGGACTGGTAAGTGATCCCCATTTCACTGCTGCACCCAATGAGGTGTTTAAAAAGTCCTGGGAAGGCTGCGAGTTTTGGGAAATGCCATCAGGGATCAGGGCTTTCGTGAAAGTTAATGAGTTGGATCAGCGGTTACAGTGTGAGGAGTGTGCAATGGGAAAACTCATCTCTGAGAGGTCTGAGAGTGTGAAAGCCTCCTACATAAGTGTATCATTGAATCATTTAGGTTCGAAAAGCCTTCTAATACCATGAAGACCAGCCATTCTCCAGCACTGCCAAGGCTACCACTGACCCATGTCCTCAAGTGCCACATCCACATGGCTTTTAAATCCCTCCAGGAGTGGGGACTCCAGAATTGCCCTGGGCAGCTGTGCCAGGGCTGGACAGCTCCTTGGGTGAAGAAATTTTCCCTAACAGGCAATCTAAACTTTCCCTACCACAGCCTGAGGTGATTCCCTCTCCTCCTGTCCCTGTTCCCTGGGAGCAGAGCCCGAGCCCCCCAGCTGCCCCCTCCTGTCAGGGAGTTGTGGAGAGCCAGCAGGGCCCCCCTGAGCCTCCTTTCCTCCAGGCTGAGTCCCCCCAACTCCCTGAGTTGCTCCTCATCAGACTTGTGCTCCAGAGCCTTCCCCAGCTCCACTGCCCCCCTTTAGGCACACTCCATTGCTGTTTCTCATAACTTTTCACCTACAGATTTAGAGTGAAGTCAAACATTAATTCTCCCAAGTTGGTCTTTGCTCTGTAGGGCACAGAGAGGGTTTTTTTCCCGTAGACCACTGTCTGCCTGAACTAGACCCTTTGCTGTCCTTCAGGCACTCAAAACCAAGTCTCCATAATATTTTCTGTGGTCCAAACTAGGGAGCACGATGCTACCCTGCCATGCAGGGTGGTCTGAATAGAGATTTGTTCATCGTCCTCCAGCTATAGTGTTCAATACCCTGAAAAAGCTTTGCAGGAAATTGTTCATTTCATTTTCAGAGCAGGTTGAGAGCCCTTGAACAGTTTAATAAAGTATGGTAACCTGGTCAAAAGAATGAGAAAATAAAAACATTCTTCTGAGTAGCTGCTTGTAAGCTGAGCAAAGTCCATTCTGTGCACTGAATGGAAAAAATAGCATGTGAACTTGTAATTACTGACAATCGCAAAGTATTTACACAAGGGGACTGAAATAAAATGTCACAGGAAGTCTTAATGATGGCATTTCCTAACATCTGAGCACTCCACTCTGCAAATGAAAAGTCCTTTTAACCCAGGGTTGTTGCCTTTTTCCCCCTTCAGTGCATAATACACAATATAAAATATGACCACATCCTTCTGCAATTTTCTTCTCAGGTGTTCCCATTATTGGCACTTCTGTGGGCTGAATGTGGTCGGGATGACATTGTTCTGATTGGTTTGCAAAGCAGTTCATGTACCATCTGGATAGAGTGATTCTTCCTGCTTCTCTTTCAGCTCAGAGTGCTTAATTATGATCATTAGAAGTATCTGATAAAGCATCACTAACTGCCTTCCCCCTCCCTCCTTTTCTCCCCTCTGTTGCTCCGTAGCCTTATAAAACCCAGGGAGTGGGGGTGACAGAAATCATACACGGTGGGCATATGTTTGGGTGACTCACTTTCCCTTGGGGCACACGGATAGTTTTGCCCAGTGACAAATATAAAAACCTCCCCTCTAATGTGTTACCCCCGGATGAGCAGCAACAGCAGCATTTTCTCAGAAGCTGTAGGTGGTGGGCACTGCCACAGGAGGTGGAAGTGGGGATAGAGGAAAGATCTGAGCAAAGATCAGTCATCTCAGACAGCCCAACCCCAACTGGTTGGGGTTTATTTATTTATTTATTCTTCTGGTGAAGAATAAATAAACTCCACTTTGGTTCCTTAAATCATTTCACTGCACACACATGTAGTGATGGCCATTCTACCTGTTGTCTGGTGTCTTACCCTTCTCTCCTTGGTTGTTGGCAGCCCATTTACCCCAAGCATCACAGCTCTTGAACCTCTCACCTGAGCATCAAGATGCTGTACAGGTGTTCATGTAGCATGGGCTAGAAAGTAATGGTTAGTTCCATTCTCCTTCAGCAAGTGTGCTCTGCTTCTTCAGCCCCAAACCCTGGGGAAAACACTGCTCCGTCCTGTGTTCTTCTTTGGACACATCTGTAGACCCAAAGTATCACTTCAGGAACCTCAACATCTGATTTTAAGTCTCTAGATGCACAAACAGCTCAGCAGTCCTGTTATTGCAATTACTCGTGCAATTTAATTGTGGCCATTCACCTTTGAGAGATGTTTTCAGTCCTTGACCTCAAAGCACTCCATGAATTACCACATCTATTTCATAGGCAGGGAATATGGGAAGGCAGAGAGGATGTGGATCAAGGTCATGCATCAAGAAAGTGGCAGGGCTGGGAATGGACCCAAAGCCTCCTGATTTCTAGTTGAGCCCTCCATCAACTTAGGAACAACCTTAAACTATCGGTAAATATCCAAAATCGGGACACAGGGGCTTGAAACTGACAGGACTTGGGGATTCTCACCCTGGTTGTGTTCCTGCCAGTTGCCTGCTGTGTTTTATCCTCTGCCAAGTTTTGTCTGTCTAGCACATGGCTAACACAGGGCCAGAAAAGGTAATCCCTCTCCTGGCCTCAACTTAGAATCATAGAACTACAGAATATCCTGAGTTGTAAGGGACCCATGAGGATCACTGCATCCAGCTTGGTGTGGGTATTAGGGAGTTCTAGAGCATTGGTGCTGCTGCCTGGTGCTATCCAGCTATTCTGGATGAAGGATTTCTACATCTACTGTCCCCTCAGATCCCCATCTCCTGGAGGGTGAAAGCAGTTTCGCAGCGTCTGGAGGACACATCTGGGCTGCTCCTAAGAAGCTGTGGTACACACTGCTGCTGTCCTCCATGCAGGGGAGGAGAAGTTGGAGGCTGGAATGGGAAGCCACCCCTGTGCTCTAATTATCTTTGCTTTGGGAAATGTGAAGACAATTGTTATTAGAGCGCCGGATTTTGTAATGATGATAAAAGTGAATTATGTTCAAAGCACTCGTTTGCTGAGTGACTCTTAGGCTGGAGAGATCACCTAATTGGATTAGAGACGGAGATGCTGCATTAGGCCCACTCCCTCCACATGGTGTGTTAGTGGTGGGGCTGTAGTTTATCTCTGTGTGTTGGATTGAGCAGAGCTGTGATGTTTGATGTCATCTTGGTTACAACAAGTCCAAGGGGATTGAGCTGGGTTAGTTTTTTTTCGGGAGGATAGAAGTGCCCAGATTCACCAAGCTGAGCTCCATCTCTGCTCGCCTGGGCCAGGCTGTGTTCAGGCAAGCAGGACCATCAGGGATATCTTGCTCCATTGGCGTTGGCCCTCTAGTTTTGTGACACCCCTTCCTTCAACAGCCTCATCCAGATATGTCTTAAAACCTTTATATTTTTTTTCACAAATCACAGTTCTGGAGTTCACAGAATCATAGAATTCCAGAATGGTCTGGGTTGGACAGGACCTCTAAGATCATCTCGTTCCAACCTATGCTGTGAGCAGGGGCACCTTCCACTGCCTAGGTTGCTCCAAGCCCCATCCAGCCTGGCCTTGGACACTTCCAGGGATAGGGCAGCCACAGCTTCTTTGAGCAACCTGTGCCAGGGCCTGCCCACCTTCACACCTCAAACCTTCAACACCCTGAGGCTGGTTTCTGGCAAAGCACAGTGTCTTTTGACTCCCCAAGTCCTGCCATGATCTGGGCTGGGAGACCTCTAAGGAGAACACAGACACATCAAAAAAGCCTACAGACAGTGCCCATCTAGCCTCTAAAAGCTACCAGAATGGTTCATTTTCGAGTCCCTTGAGTAGTTATCTGTATTCCTGCAAAATATTTAAGGCAAACTGTAATAGTTTGCAGTGCTGGCAGCACAGGAAGGTCCTGGTCTGACCACGTTGAGTTGTTGAGCCTGCATATCCTTTTGAGCCACCAAAATGCTCTTGCTCTGAAATTAGCAGGGTGCATCGGCACAGCGTTTGACCCCAAAAAACTCAAATGCTATCTGGCATAGAAACTCACTCCTTCATGGTGGCCTGATGGGTGATTCCTTCAAACTGGAGGAAGCTCCCTCCCAAGCTGTACCATCTCCCCAGGCTGAGGAGCCCGGAGCAGCCCAAAGCTCAGCAGGGAGGTTGCCCTGCAAGCATGGTCTGGTTTGCTTCAGTCCATGAGCACAACCACGCACTCAGAGCCACATCTTCCTCCTGGCACCCACAGGGACCTCAGTGTCGACGCGGGGCTGACTCACGCCCAGTTCCAGGTCCGGCCGGTGCCCCAGCCCTATCAGCATTATTTGGCTACGCCTCGGATGCACCATTTCCCCAGAAGCACATCCTCAACCCAGATGGTAAGTGAAACGCTTTTACTGAGAAATGTTTTATGCATTGTCTGCCAGAAAGCAGTCAAAATAAAGGCTGCTATCTTTCTATCACCTGTCTTCTGCAAATCCCACTTATCTCCGGCCGTGGGAGGGAGTGTCTGAAAGGAAAATGTTGCATCACTGCACTGGATTAGAGAAAGAAAAGAAAAGCTCAGCTGTTCTGGAAGGATTCGGTCCATCGCTTGCAGCATCACGTTCACAAGCTGGTCTGCAAAACGTGGGCAGGATGTGAGAGACTCAGCAGTTAATAATAATAATAATAATAATAATAATAATAATAATAATAATAATAATATTAATACTAGAATAAACTGTGGTCTCCCAGGACTTTTTGTATGCAGAAGGACTGGCAGTGGGTAATTGATGTCAGCTCTGAGGACCATCCCCCATCACGTTGCTGCTCTCTACATCAGCTTTGATGCCACCTGTAAAGGTTTTGTAGGACCTCTTGCACAGGTGGAGGTGGGATTGATGAGAAGACAGGCTGGCTGGGGTGATTTTCTACCCTTTCTTCTAGCAGGGTGCTGTATTTGGAGCTCAGTCATGCCAAGTGCTACTAATCCTTAAAACATCCTCAGAAATCCCACGAGGGTGCTTTTTCCTTGCGCCATAGTTAGACCGTGACAGCTGTGTACTAAACCTAGCCTTTAAAAAGAGAAAAATCAA
This sequence comes from Tichodroma muraria, assembly GCA_013390105.1. Taxonomy (NCBI): domain Eukaryota; kingdom Metazoa; phylum Chordata; class Aves; order Passeriformes; family Sittidae; genus Tichodroma; species Tichodroma muraria. Next base: position 45,839 of record WAAG01004115.1, read on the forward strand.
ATCTTGGATGAACAGAAATCCACCCATTTAAATGAAACAGAAGTTCATTGTAACATAATCCATGTTGGGAGTTTGGAACCATGATGTTATGGATGATACAAGAATTATTATAAAAGATAGTTTATTTGGAAGAAGGGCATGTTCTTAGGTATCATTTATAGGAAATGTATTTGATAAAATCTCATTTTTTTGTTATCAAAAGGCTTAAATTGGTGAAAGTATCAATCTACTCTTTCAATTTGAATTTTTAAAGCATTAGATTTACGTCAGGGCACACAAGGGTTTTCTGTAGGCAAATACAGGTGGCTTTATTTTTCTCCCTCACTTTTTTCAGGTTGTTCATGAAATCAGAAATTACCCTTACCCTCAGCTTCAGCTGCTTGCTCTTCAGGGACTGAACCCAAGCAGGCATACATCCGCTGTGCGGGAGAGCTATGAAGTACGTATCTGGAGACTGGAATTATTAATTTTTAAAATGTTGTGAATTCATGCAAGCTCTGGTATAAAGTTGTAAGATTGTTTTTTGTGGCGTGGCAGTTGCAATGAGTCTTTCATCAATTTTAGTAATAACTGGGAAGTGATGGGGTTAAGTTTGGTAAAAGATGGTTTACTCCAAGGTCCCTGGGTCTGGCTTGGGTTGACTCTGGCTCCTTTCATGTCTGTGAACAAAGTGCTCCAGATCTATGGGGTTTTGTTTCCCAGACTGTCAGATAAAGTTCAAATCCCACCCTAATCTGTGAAATATTGGATATCCAGCTCTTTGCCTTGAGCTCTTAGTTATTATCCCAAGTGCCAGGGGTCAGATCCATCATTACAGCATAGCTGATTTGGGTTTGATGGACATTTCCACTGAGGAGAGGACAGGAGGGAGCCTCAGTTGCCAGCAGGTATGGTTGTGTGGTGGGGCCTGGTGCCTTGGGAGCAGCGTGGATGGCACTTTCCTGACGTTCCTGTGCCGCAGGAGCTGCTGCAGCTGGAGGACAGGCTGGGCAGCGTGAGCCGGGGCGCCGTCCAGAACACCATCGAGAGATTCACCTTCCCCCACAAGTACAAGAAGGTGAGTGTCCCCAAACACAGCACAACTGCTAGCCCCTCTCAGTCGGCCGAGGGCTGTGGGCATGGAGCAGGCAGAAGGAAGGACTTCGGTGGGTCGCAGTCCTCAGGGTTGGCAAACTGGCACCACCAACCAAACCATCCCCCAAGGCTGGGGAGGAGTGTAAAACCCAGCAAGGTTTTAATATCTTGCAGGTGCAAGATATCAAGGTGCTTTAATATCTTGCGGGGCTCCCGGGGTGGGAGCCGTGGCGTAGCTCAGCTGCCTGTTTCTCACTTCTAGGCTAGGAAGCTGCGGGCCAAATTTTCAAAAGGGTCTCAACCTTCTCCCACCCAGCGGGTGCAATTTCCCCCCTGTCCGCACCTGGTAAGAAAGTGCACAGCACCAAGGGGGCTTAGTGCATGCAAACCCGCCCCGTTCTGCATGCCAATGGCGCTGCCCCGCGCCCGCCGTGAGGGCGGCGGCTCCGCGGCCCGGGGGGCCTCGTCCTCCCCTGGCCTCACCAGGGGTGTCTCCTCTGTCAGAGCTGACCTCCTGCCCGTGAGGAAATGGGTGGCGCATCTTTTGGGTTGCGCTAAGTAGGAATTGGGAAGAGTGCTTGTCTGGGTAGTAATTTCGTGTGTTGGTCGCTCCCGGCTGGAGGGTAGGGATGTTGCTTTGCCCAGGTTGGAAATGAGGTAACTCCTGCTGCACTTGTCTCTGATTGCGTCTCCAGTGAACCCCGGAAAAGGATATGGGTAGGAATGGATGTGTGGGGAAAGAGAGAAAGGGGGAGCTGACAGGCTAAGCATTGCCCTGTGGTGCAGTATGGGGCTGGGCCAGTGGCCCAGCTGCCAGGGGGCACAGTGATTGCCCTTCCTGGCAGTGGTGGCATCAAGAGCTTTGGGGTCTCCCCTGGGAGAAGCCTCCAGCAAAGGAGACCAGGGGCCATCCCCATTGCAAGGAAGTGGTGAGGGGCTGTATTTGGGCAGCAGTGGACAGGCTGCTCCTGGGGTACTGCCACCAGCCTCACTGCCACCAGCCCCAGGAGGAGACATGCCAACCTGCGGCATACTGGTGGCACACTCATCTCGCTGGCTGTTTTGTTTGGCTGGATGTTTTGGCTTCCCTGAGCTGGAGGATCTGGCTGATAGTTGGAGATCTTATTATTTATCCTCCTGCAACTACCCAGGCTTGGGAGAGCATTAGAAAGACAAGGTCTAACCAAATGATGTCTTTAACCTTGCTGCAGAGAAGACCACAGGAAGGCAAAGCTGAGCAAGACGATGGTGAGGAGTCAGACACCGATGAGAAATGCACAATCTGTCTGTCCATGCTTGAAGACGGAGAGGATGTCAGGTGAGATCCTTTAATCCCCTCCTCTGCCTCTTGATGCCATCTGAGTTGTGTTTATTTGGATTAATGAAGCTGTGCACTAGTGGGGTTGTCTCTGTTCTTGTCTTGAGAAACTCACCTGGGCTGTTGCAGGGTCTGGGAACCCAAATGCTTTGCGGATGGACATCGGTATGGTCTGTAGGCAGGAAGAGCCCTGCAGCAGCAGGGGGTCAAGTTTTTATAGTGTTTCCTGGGTTTGGATCATCTGCTTCCAGGCTGTGCCAGCTAGCCAGGTGGCAAAGTGTCAGAGAAGGGTAGGTCAGACTGATCTCTGACAGCCATCTGGAGCTTGGGGTCATCAATGTCTGAGCCTGACAGATGACCAAAGTATGATAAAAGGCAGTGTTAGTGTGAAGTCCAGGAGAGTTGGGCTTGTGTCCAAGACACAGCTGCTTTATTGTAGAGTAAGTAGGATTACTCTGCCCGCATGGTCCTAGAGAACCATCTCCAGCCCACAGAAATCCAGTTATCTCTAACAGACATCCTAGGCCATTGACAGGGTCAAATCTCTGCTTGTGACAGAGGATTGGGATAAGAAATTGCAAGGGGCTGAATTACAATGGCTGAAGGGACTGCAGGTGAGAAGTACACAGATCTGCTTCTCACTCTTAAATTGTCAAGAAAAGCCCTGATCCTTCTGCTGTGGGTTCTTGCAATTCAAGGTTCCCCTGTATCACAAGGGTGATACGTGATGATGGCAGAGGGGATGTAGGTGAAATGTGACCAAATTCCCTGGGGACACCCATGCAGGAATGGTGTGGACCCACCTGACTGCTGATGTGGCAAAGCCATGAAGAACTAAGAGGCCTTGGAGTATAACCTTGCTCCTGAAAGGTTAAAAATTAGCAGCCAGCACAATTAATAACTTGGACAACTCAATTCAGGATGGTGTGGGGATTTCTAATAGGCCAAGGAGGGCACTGTCTCCAGCCCACTGCTCTGTCTGAACTGGCATGGCTGGGAAAGGCTGCAGGATCTTGGTGGCAATGGTGTTACCACAGCAGCGTTTCCCATGTTCAAAACTGCCCCAGATGCTGCTTTTCAGCTCTTCTTGGTCCCTTGTACCTCCTCCATCCTAACAGTGGTGTTTTTCTCTCTGCAGGCGGTTGCCCTGTATGCATCTCTTTCACCAAGTGTGCGTGGACCAGTGGCTGGCCACCAGCAAGAAGTGCCCGATCTGCAGGGTGGACATTGAAACACAGCTCGGCTCGGATAGCTGAAAAGACTAGCTGGACACACCATTTTCCTTACCAGGTCGTATGGCCATAAACCCTTGCAGCGAATTTTTTTGCCTTCTGAGCCATTTGATTGAGAGGGGAAGTCTGCAGGCACGTTAGTGAGGAGAAGGAGGTGGTGATACAATATCTAGCAGTAGGAGATATTGCACATATATGCAGGATACAGGCCCAGTGAAAGGGAGCTGGCATTCCCGGAGCTCAGAGACCCCGTGCTGCAGAAGATTTTAGTGTTGAATATGAAGGAACTAGTTGTGGTAGTCCGGCCTGTCAATCCTGCTTTTAATGGGGATTGTATATATACCTCTCAAATATGTAGAAACATGTTAGGGGTCCTTTAGCTATTTCTATGGATGGCAGCTGGAGCATGTTAGCTTAAGAAATGTTGTGTTTGATGCCCTACTCATCTTGTGGTGGACATGTTGCTGTTACCTAATTTGCACCAAATATTTTTTCATAGATTCCTTATTTTGGTGCCTGATTAATACATTGCAGAGGGAGAATAAAGAGGTCAAATTTTCCCATCCTTGGGGTGCGGGAAAGAGGAGAAAAAGCAAAATCCTGTTTACAGTCAGAAGGGTTTGTGCTCTTTGCCTCAGCCGCGTGTGCTTCTTTCCCTTGCATTTACAGTGTGTTGCAAATTTAGAGAAGCTTAAAAAAATAAAAATTGGGGATAAAATGAACGAAGCAGTAGGGAAAAGCTTCGTTCCTGCTTGTCTGCTGGTGCTGGACACTTTCTGTAGCGGCACAGTATTTGAGTAGATGCTGTTTCTTTGCTTTCTGTATTTTAAAAAAGTAGCTTGTCATATCAAAAATCCAAGGAAGTTCTGTCTACATGATTGTGATTGTCCGTGATGCTTTCTTCTGTGAGCTGTGTGGCTGGTTGGTTTCACCAGCACAGCTCAGAAACGATGGTTACGGGAGTCGGCGCCTACCGCTGTTCTTTGGGGTGTAGTAACGCCAGAGAGGTGCTGAGAGGTGCAAAACGCCAGCTCTTCTCCCGTTGCAAAAGCATCGCTTGGTAACGGGACGGAAGAAAACTCGATGCTCACAAGACACTGCTGAGACCATGAGCCCTTGGGCACGGGAGGGGAAGGCAGGGTGGAGGTGGGGCTGCTGCTTTCGGGAGCCTCGCCGCTGGGCCGTGAGCCGCCCCAAAGCGCGTGCGCCCGCGCCCACGTGGGCTCGTGTGCGTGTTTCAGGCCGAATCCACGCGGAGTAATCAGTGGTTGTTAAAGTGAAACTTAATCACATTAGCACTCAAAACAGAATTAAGAGGTAATACCCAAAGGAGTGAGCTGCTGTGATCCGTGCTCCCCCTGAAAACAAAAAAGAATGAAATAAAAACCTCAGCACTCCAGATGCAGGGATAGGGCGGAAAGTCCTCGTGAAAACCTACATTCACAACCAAAACCTGTAGTTTTCTTTTTTTTTTTTTCCCTTTGTACTTAGGGAGAAAGGAGCTGCAGAGGAGCAGCAGGGGAATTAGAAACATAGTCTATTGAAAATGCTGGTGTGGTGGGAATGATTTCTGGCTCCCCTGAGCATCTGTTTCACTGGAGAGAAATGCTCTCCCAAGTAGATTCAATCATAAACTATCATCTGAGAAATTGCAAGATTCTCATGAGCTGTAACTGGAAAACACCAACCTCAGAGACTCAGAGATTTCCTTTTTTTCCCAGTGAGGGAGGGGAAAGAAGGAAGGAAGCCCCATGTGAGGATTCAGGAGCCTCTCTCATTTTGTGCCCTTGCAGGTGGGAGGGAGTGGAAGGGGACAAATGGTGACATATAGAGAAGACATAAGGAAGAAACTCTTGGCTGTGAGGGTGGGGAGGCCCTGGCACAGGTTGCCCGGAGAAGCCTGTAAGTGTTCAAGGCCAGGCTGCATGGTGACTAGAGGGACCTGGTCTAGTGGAAGGTGTCCCTGCCTGTGGTAGGGGGTTTGGAACAAGATGAGCTCTAAGGTCACTCCCAACCCGAACCCTTCCATGACTTTATGACGCATTTGCCACCCAGCACAAGTGACAAATGGTGGAATGTGGTGGTCCTAGCCCTGATGTCCATGGGTCAAGGAGTGTCCCATGGATTCCTATGGGTCTTGCTCCATCAGCATTGAAGCAGCATTACAAATAATACTAATAATACTAATACCATGACAAGCAAAACAAGGCTTTGGTGGTAAAATACACTCTAAGCAGGTTTGGTTTGCCCAGATGTGACCTGGAGGGGAGAAGCAGGGAAAATAACAGGGGGATTGATACCCCCACTGGGTGGGGAGGGAATGAAGAATGCTTCTGGACCGTGTGTTTTCTTTTAAAGCCTATGAGAAAGTGTTACTATTTGCCTAAAAAACAAGCACAGTTTTTGAAAAAAAAAAAAAATCGATCAAACTTAAAAAAAAAACAAAAACAAAAAAACAAAACAAACAAGCAAACCTTTGGTGAAGAAAAGCACCAAACTCCCATGGTGTCGTGTGAGTGACTGATCCCAAGGTGCGTGCGAATTTACGGTGTCTGGGGTTGTATCAGTGTGTCAGGTTCCTTTGCGTTTAAATAATTTGTACAAGTAGGTTGCGAGTTAGAATGAGTTTAAAAACAAAACAAAACAAAACAAACATCAACAACAACAAAAAAAATCTAGAAACAAAACATCAATAGTTTACAGGGTTTTGTGAGTTTAAATGCCTTATATTTAACAATCATAATTTATGACTAACTTGTAGATATTGTGGGTTCTTATTTAATTATTTTTATAGTTGTTTTTTTGCATTTTTAATTATAATTTATTTATTTAGAAATTACTACTAATTTTTTTTATTACTCCTATTACCTCATTTTTGCATTGTTTCTGGGAATGGAATGCTTTGCATGCATCGGTACTTAAAATAAAATTAAACAGGGGATGTGGGGGGTAATGCTTATCTTGTCAAAAACAAAGAAAAAAAAGAGAAAAAAATCAGGGTGTGTGATTACAAACTGTATTACTGTGGTGCTGTTACCTTGGATACATTCCATAAAAATGCAAACCTTTGATTCTGTATGCTGTGACATAGTGGAAAACTGCAATATAGTGACTGTGTTTAGCACATATATATGAATATTATTTGCACTCATAATCAAACTCTGGTGATCCTTTCACTTGTGTCCTTGCGCATTGAAGGCGGTTAACGAGGCTCTGAATAAACCAAAATGCTTTGGTTGTTTCTTGGTACTGCCCTGTCCCTGATGCCTCTGGTGACGGTGATGCTGCTGCTTCTGCTGCTGTTGCTTGTGTGACCCTGCAATAACACCCAGCAGGCCCCCACTGCAAGACTGTGCTTGGGGCAATGCATGCCTTTAGTGCAAGACTCTGCAAATTGTGTCAAAAGCCGAGGAAGGAAGCCCAGGTGTGGTGGCTCTGTAATTTTTGGCGTCTATCAGTGCTCAGTGTGGCTCTTTTCAGCCCCTGTATGCGCCCAGCTGGGATGAAGGAGGCAATAGGGTGAGCCTGAGCTTGGAGGCAACAGAACAGAGGGATTCAGTGCAGTTTTTAGGGGTTGACTTCTTTTCTCAGAGGCTAGGAAGGCTCTGGCACAGGTTTCCCAGAGAAGCTGTGTCTGCCCCATCCCTGGAAGTGTCCAAGGCCAGGCTGGAAGGGCTTGGAGCAGCCAACAACCTGGGATAGTGGAAGGTGTCCCTGCCTGTGGCAGAGGTTGGAATGAGATGAGCTTTAGGGTCCCTTCCAGCCTGAATGATTCTGTGATCCTGTGACACCATGTCTAGCTGAGAGTGGTTGGGATGGACATGGGATCCATTTGCCATCTCTTTTCAATGCCTGCCATGAGCACTGGCTGTAACCCAGCTCTGAGACATGCATGGAGCAGAAGCGCTTAACACTGATCTTGACCAGTTGGCTTCATCCCTTCCGTAAAGGAGAGAACCTCAATATGGAGCTTTTTAATCCAGTGTAGAGCTGGGACCTGCCCCAGAGCCCTCCTTTCCCCAAGAAGGGGATCAGCCCCAAACTGACATGGCCAAGCATCCCCATCCTGCCATGGCTGTGCCGCTCTTGCAATGCATTGCTGCTCCCCAAAGGCTCCTGAGTATCACACGTTCCAGCTTTGCCAGAAGGTTAGAGAACCTTTGATAACATTTTAAGCTTTAAGCCATAACCATGCTCCGTCAGTGCAGACATTCAGCGGTGTACAGACAGAAGTGGGGTTTGATGCATGTGCTCAGCCATTAGCCATCCTCCCCACAAAACAGGCTTTGGATGAAATTCTCAGTTGGGTTAGAAAGGCACAAAATCACAGTACCTTAATTTTTTTCTCTCTGTCCCTTCAGGGTGCTGCGCTGCTTTCTTGACTTTGCCTTACCCCAGGTTTTAAACCTGTCTGTGTTTTTTACCTTGCTGCTCTGTAATACTCCTCCCCTGTAGCCTGGAGCTGTGATTTTGAGCTGTGTGGGGACAGGGGGGTTGGTTGTCCTCCCCCCCAAAGTCACTGTAAGAGGGATAAGCAAAACATGGAGCAAGTAAAACAAAAACCTCTCTCCTTTAATGACCCGGGCAGGTGAAAGGATCACCCACATTTTTGTATTCCTACTGCTGTTCTGTTGTGCTGTGCAACATTTTGCTACATAGACTATTTTATAGAAGAAAGCTAGAAAAATATTTATTATTAATATTAAAGCAATAGTGCATTGAAGAAATGGAAAGACATTAGAAATTGTGTAAATGCTTAGATTCACTTTTGGTGGATTTTTTGTACTTTATTTATAACTAATAAAACAAACCGCATTGCTAACTATAAACCTGTGCCACGCAGAAGCCACCTGGCAGGGCGGTCACTTGGTCTTTATTTACTGCTCATTTCTCGTTTCTTTGGGTTGGAATCAATTCTCCTTCGACTCCTTGTGTCTTTGACGTGCAGGAGTACCACTGCTGGGGGATGAAATACTCTGCCCATCTGGTTTGCAGAGGCTGCTGGTGGCTGAGCCCCATGGCAGAGGTGAGGTGAGGCTCTCCACACCGGGCACGTCGCTGCGCCTGACGCCCTGTGGCACCAGTTTGGTGATCAGGTACCAAAACTGCTTTCTAGGATTTCAGAAAACTGCCTGTTGAAGAGAGATTTTGCCTCTAAACCCATCACATGTTGCCTGTAAGGTATCTCTAGCAAGTCCTGCAGAGGTATCAACAGATTTTCCCACCCTCCTGGTGGAGAAGCATTTCCTTCTGCGTGGGTCTCTAGTTTAATAACTAAGGAAGGGGAAACTGGTTGGAAGAAAAAAGAATCCCAAACCCTTCAAACTAATACAGGTACATTTGAGGGTATTTTTAATCCTTTTTGCTACCCACCGGAGAATCCAATGGGCCATACACCCAATTTTGCATCATGTGAAATCTGTTCTGTAGGTCCTCCTGTGCTTTTATTTTCTCCCACAGCAAATGGTGCCAGTCTCTGCTCCTGCCCACTCTTGGTTCAGCTGCTCCTCCTGAAAAGCTCAGACCAGTGCCCAGCTTTGACTGTGTGATTAGACTAAATAAGCCTTGGAGACAAGTGGCTGCTGATCACAGAGATTTGGTTCCTGTAGCTGAAGGGAATTGCCGGCTCCTCCAGCATCCATCAAAAGCTGCATAAGGGGTGAACCATGTTCACACAACACGAAGCTCTTGTTACAGAAAGCTTTTAAAAACTCCAAAAAACAGAAAACAGGTTAAAAGTGGCCCACTGGTCCAGCTGGGGAAAATCTCAGTTTCTCGTTGAGATCCTGCTGATGCCCTTCGAAAGGGTGACGGTGCTGAGAGAGGTGCTGCAGATGGCAATCGGGTTTGTTTTGGAACTGGAGCAGCAAACGAGCCGCCACAATCTGATAACAGCCCTGCTGAGCACAGTGCCTGCCTGGGGAGGGAGAGGGGCTGTGCCCATCACAGCGCAGCAGCGCAAACTGAGACGCAACATCTTTATTCACCGCCAGCATCTGCTCTCGCAGCAGCTGCCCAGGGTTGGGAAGCTTAGCCCTTATCAGTGTTTTGTGGTGTCTAAATCTGCAGCTGGCCCACAGGTTGCAGCTCAGAGCTGTACAACCCATTAATAAATTTTTTTTCTTGTTTTGTTTTTTTCCCTTTTCTTTTTCTTTTTTTTTTCTTTTTAGCTCTTTCCTAGTTTACAATGGACCTCTAGACATAAGGAAGGGGCAAGGAAGATTACAAGATATTTTCTATGTACAGAACATGAGTTAATTCCCATCTCTCAGTCGTTCCCCCTTCATGAACTGAAGGTTTATGTAGGCATATGATGCTACCAAAAATGCTTAGCAACAATTTCATAGAGATTTGCAAATAATTCTCTGTGTCCTGCACCAAGAGGCAATCGGTCCATCAGCATGGAACACTGCTAAGTACCTAAGTACTCCTTTTTTATGCTTGTTTTCGCTACAGCCCAAATGCTTTAGTAAACCTAAATTTAGTAAACACAGAACGACATCAGAGTCCCAAAATGGCGAAGAACACAAATACAGTGGGATAGCCAGGTTTTGAAGACTCACACTGAGTGCTACCAATCTTCTCCTTTGCTCTTGCTTCTTATTTACATTGTTGTTTTAGGATGAAGGAATGTGCATTAAAATGCCACCAGTTAGGAAAGTGGAAAAAAGGAAGGTAGAGATTGGTGGTGGGAGCAGGAGCTTTGTATATGCCCCACGTACCAGCTTTGGGATGTTTGGCCTCCACAGGAAAAGACTGACTAAGCCCTGCAAAAGGCACAGGACTGGGAAAATTTTGGCTTTTCTCCTCCCTAGATCTCCACTTGGCCAAGAATGCGTTGAATTTAGCAGCTTAATGCAAATCCAGCCGTTGGAAGAAGTCCACCCTTGCCTTATTATTTCTGTAGCATTAGTTGTTGTAGCAACAGAGGAATTCCCCAGAGCCAGGGTGGAGCTGAGCTTTGCACTAGCAATGGGCTTGTTTGAAGTCTTTAGTGGAAAAAAGCAGAGTTCTTTTGCGCTTTGCCAAGCTTGCCTTCCTGGGAAGCAGTGAGGGTGCTGACCCTCTATCAGCAAACTCTCCCTTTCCCCTTTTCAGGGCAGCTTTGCCTGGAGCTTTTGTATTGAACAAGCTTGTCCAGGGATGACAGGTGACCTTGATGACAACACAGGTACCTACAAAGCCATCTCCCACCTACACAGTGATTTGGTCACCCTGAAGATGTTAATTCCTGCTTCAGCTGTGCCTCAGCCCATGGTTCTAGCCACTTGCTGCCTGTGATTCCTCCCAGACGTGAGCACATCTCACATGCAAGTAAGGATTTATCTTTCCTCCTTGCCCCAGGAGGGGATGGGTCAGGAGCTGCCTCACTGATCCCCAGGGCTGGAATCATAGAATCATCATGGAATCATAGAATCATCATGAGATCACAGGATGGTTTGGGCTGGAAGGGACCTCAGAGGTTCAGTTTTCCCCCTGCCATGGTCAGGGACACCTTCCACTAGAACATGTTGCTCCCAATGTCATCCAACCTGGCCATGGAAGCAAGTACCAGTGCAGTGGGTTTGCCCAGGGAATGGCAGGGGTTGAACTGATGCTCTAAAACCAGCTTCCCCACTACCCTGTACCAAGTAGGGGGTGACTGGAGCTGGAAATGCTGGGACTACAGCACTGTACTGGGACAAACTCCTACTTCACTGCAGCACATATTTGTCTGAAAAGGGGCCAAACCTCTTGAGAGGAGAGTTTTTTTTCACAGTGCTGGTTAAACTTGGGTGGGAGGGAATGCAGGGAGATCAAAAGCCTGACCCTTATTTTGCTTCAAACACCTGCTGGGGAAGTGCAATGACACTGCACAAGAACCGCAAACCCAGATGCACCTGACTCCACACATGGGACCCCCTGGGTATCCAGGGAGTCTGATCTCTATCCCAGCAGGGTCCCAGGGATGCCAATCAGACTCTAGCAACCACCTCCAGCCCTCCTAAGGGCTGTTCTGCTCCTCCTGTTCTGCTCCTCCTATGAGCTCTCCTTGCTCAGGGCTGGGCAGCACCAGTCTGCCGTGAGGAAGGAGAACAGAGCCAGCGAAGGCTACTGTTATTATTCCTCTCAGTGAGTAGCTGATCACTGATGAGGTTGATTACTGGGCTCATTTAAGCAACTTGCTCTGCTCCAAAACCATCAGTTACCATAAAGGTTTCTAAAATGAGTTTGTCAGGGCTATTATTTGTGAGCTGGCACAGACAGCCAAGATATAAGGTCAAGTCTCTTTGGCGGTGCTTTCTGTGGGAAACAGAAATCTAGACCTTCCCTGGAAGGGCTTTGGTGGGTTAGCAGCTTTCAAATACCTCTGAGCAATTGACAGCATTTCTAAGATGCTTCTAACACCTGTCAAAGCATCACCAGCCTTTTCTGGGCCTCCTTTGCCCATGAGGAGTGACGGACTGGGCACTGGGTCAGTCCTGCCTCGTGGCCTGGCACATCCAGGCAAGGTCCCAGCAAAAGCTTCATCCTCAACCCAGGAACTGGTGGGGTGAGTGGGCTTAATGGGTTGATCCCACCCTTGACCCATTTGATCCCTATTCATACAAAGTTCTTGTTTAAAACCATGGGGACTTTCCAGGGTGGGCCAGGAGGAAGGTCCTCATGGCTCAAACATGTTCTGTTCTCCTCCTGAGGATGTGTCATGCTGCTTTGCCCCCTAGAGAGAGAGACAGGCTCCAGAAGCAATGATTTACAAACAGATTTTCTTGTTGGTACCTGTAGACATGTGAGTGCCTGGGAAGAGCTCATTGACAGGAGCACTGGCCCTTACTGCCTCTGGGAAATCCCTTCTCCACCACAGAAAAAGACAAAATGGCAGTCCTTATTAAGGGAAATAAAGAGAATGGCAGTTGCTCTGAAACAGAGCTGGTATTCAGGCCATGTAGGGTATGACTATCCTGAGTCAGCTTTGAATATAGTTAGCACAGCTTCATTGCTGTGGAATTGATTATCTGGATGGTCTTTTGCACTGGCAGCTGCAACCATAGATCTCAGCTCGTGGCAGAGTTGTAGGAATTCAGCCAGGGAGCAGAGTCTGCCCTTTGGGGAAAAAAGCCCACAGGGTAGAAAACACCACTGAGATCCCACTGCTTGAGACCTGGCTGGGTGGATGCAGATGCTCCCTAAACTCCCTATGGAAAGTCCTACTGTGCCTGATGTTTTTTGATGAGATGCCCTCTAGAGATGTGCATATGTGTGTATGGACATGCAGAGTTTGCAGTTGCCAGAAGTGGGAAAAACCTGGGATCTCTGAGCTCAATTTTCTTTAATAAAAGTGTCTCAATTCTCTTAACTTCTATGCTCATCTAAAAGTGGAGCCTATCAGTGGAGTAGGTCAGTGGGTTTTCTCAGCCTTGTCAAGGCGTGGCACTGAAAGCAGAAATATCTGAGCTGGTAAAGGACAGTTTATATCTCTGCTGGTTGTAGCTTTTAATCATAAGCAAACAATAAATGTATTTATTTAATTCAGTTTTATGTGCCCTTTAAAAAAAAAAGCAGAATTACTTTTACAAAATGTTAATCCAGGAAGAATGTCTTTCTACTAAAAATCTCTCAATACAAAAAGTAGTGTATTAAAAAGTAAAATGCAATATAAAACAGTATAACGAGAAAAAAATATGCATACTTAAGGGACCAAAACCTTCCTGCAGCTGTGCCCACCTCAGTACCTAGGAAAAAGGTCCCTACAGATTAACCCATCTCCCCGGTTTTCATCCAGCCACTTCCCACAGGGAAATATGGTGGTGACACCAGTGGCAGAGTTGGTGATCTCCACCCGCTCCACCAGCCAGCCCGGAGCCAGGCCGCTGTTGTCATGCTCAATCCGGACCTTTTTCAGCTCCCCCATGTCCAGCGTTTCCAGGTAAAACCTGTTGGTTTTGCCTCGCTCGAAGAGGTTCCTGAACTTTTGCTTCAGCGCCCGCCTCCCCGAGTCCCCATTCAGGCCGTAGATGGTGATGAACACGTTGGCGTCGGTGCCCGCGCCCTTCTCGAAGCCCGTCACCACGATGGTCTCATATTTGACTGGCACCAAGCTCCGGGCTTTGCTGGCGAAGCTCTCGGTGACCTTGGCACACTCGAAGACTTTGTAGTCTCGCCTCTTGTATCGCAGAGGGATTTTCACGTTGCACCTGAAAAAGTACCTGCCACGGGGAAATCGGTGGCAGGTTAATGGTGTGGATGGCCGCTTTGTGGGGCAGGTGTTAGAGAATTGTAGGATTGTTTATGCTGGAAAAGCCTTCTAAGATCATTGAGTCAAACTGCTACCCCAGCACTGCCAAGGCCCAGTGCCATCACTGAACCATGTTCCCAAAGTGTCACATCCACACGGCTTTTCAACTCCTCCAGGGATGGGGATTTCACCACTGCCCTGAGAAGCTGTGCCAGGGATGAACAGCTCCCTGGGTGAAGAAATTTTCCCTAATATCCAATCTAACCCTCCCCTGGCCCAGCCTGAGGCCGTTCCCTCTCCTCCTGTCCCTGTTCCCTGGAGCAGAGCCCGACCCCCCCCCGGCTGTCCCCTCCTGTCAGGAGTTGTGCAGAGCCACAAGGGCCCCCGAGCCTCCTTTGCTCCAGGCTGAGCCCCTTCCCAGCTCCCTCAGCCGCTCCTGGGGCTCCAGCCCTCGCCCAGCTCCGTTCCCTTCCCCGGACACGCTCCAGCCCCTCGGTGTCCCTCTTGTCCTGAGGGCCCAGCGCTGTCCCAGCACTGGAGGTGCCTCAGCAGGGCCGGCCCAGGGGACGGGCCCTGCCCTGGGGCTGTGGCCACGTTGTTGGTACAAACATGGAGCCAGCAAGTTAGGGAGTGTGCATTCTACTAAATTGTCCAGTGTTAATGCTGTTTCAGCATTTTCCCCTCCATGTGCTAGAGCTTGAATGTTGCTCTAGAAAGAGAGCCACGATGGAACTTTGCAACTGGAAAAATCTGACCTCTCCCCGCACAGCTACAGGCACACTGCACATGGGAAGAATCTGTGTGGCTCTTGTCACCTTTTTAGCCTGTGCAATGGCATGTCCAGTTCCAGACCCAAGGCAGGGCAAGCAGTCAGACTCAGAGCTAAAGCAGGAAAAACACATTAAAAAAGGAATGGGAAAGATGGAGGAGGTTTAAATCTCCCCTTTCCTTTCTAGATCACCCGTCTCACCCTTAGCAGGGGAAAAAAAAAAGTTGGAACACAGAAATGATAGGTACCAGATGCCGACAGCCCTTGTCTCTGCAGTGCTGTCTCTGGTGATGTGCAGGGAACGCCGAGCACATCCATAAATTACCTTGTAGCTGGCACTCAGCCAAGGGCTGGAGCATTCCGCTTTTAATGATGTATTTCGTTTCCAATGATGCAGATCAGTTCCAAATGAGCTTTTCCCCCTTCCCCCACCTTCAATGAACTGCTGCAGGTCCTCCTGAATGGAGAGTGGCTGGATTGAAGTGCATGTGTGTGTCTAAAATAAACACCTGGAGGAAGGGTTACAGTGACTCCAGCTGTATGGTGCTTCTTAAGCACTTCCTATACTCTTGGCATTTTCTGCAGCCAAAGAGAAGCACTCATGCCCTGGAAAGAAATTTTGCAGATGACAAGTTCCAGGTGGAACAAAATTTTAGGCTTAGGGACAGAAAAAACTGCATGAGAGTGTGACGGAGAGGATGCCCAATGCTGCAGATTGATTTCCTCATCTGTGTAATATCTCATGGTCTGGAAGTAAAATGGTGCATACCAACTTTCATAAGGGGCAAAAAGAAAAAAAAAAACACAATTACCTTTGTAGCTCCAGAAAGTGCAAGGAAAATCTTTAAATACAATCTTTTTACATACTAAGAAATGCTGCCAAAAGGAAAAATCCCAGTATAATTCAAAACTATTGCTGCAATAATCTGGTAACTCTTTTAATTTGGTCTTTGGCTTGCCTGGGTAGGTTTTTTGATACTTGGGATGGGTAATGCCTTAAGTGAGAGCTCGTTCTCATGGTGCAAGCTCTTCATCTGCTCTTGTGCACA
>WAAG01004118.1:0-17863 GCA_013390105.1 Tichodroma muraria
TATGATGGTTTTCAAGGTATCTGTTAAGTGTGCCTATCTTGTAATGTAGAGGGCTCCTCAGGAGCGGATTCATTTAGATATTTTAGCCTTGAAACCAAGTTTCCACGTTTGAGTCTACTAAAATTGTTGGTGTCGTGTCTAATAACCCATCTGCTTGAGTAATGCTAAAGCCTTCTACTTAGTCTGTCTACCTCGAGGGAATAATCGAGAAGCCATTGTGACAGTACTGCTCTGAGCCAACAAAATACATTTTTCCCCAGGAGTTCACTTTGAAGCATGAATTATTTTTAAGGCAGTAGTGAGAAGTGCCCTGAAATGAGGCTCAATGAGGAACAAGTATCTATCTCAAATTGTCTGTCGTGGTCTATGAAGTTGAAAAAAACCAACCCAAATACCAAGATAACCCAGCTCCACGTTATTTAAAAAATAGCGAGATGTCCATCCTTATGAGTAGGATTATATAATGTATGTTTTAGGGGTTGGATTGGATTTCTTAGTAGACCATTGTGCCATGCAGCAGTCTACAGACTGCTTCAGTTTTGCTCCATAAAGTCTTGAAGCCGTGGTGTTTTTTGGGCTTCCTGCTGTGACAGAGATCATTGCCAGTTAGAGGAACCAAGAAGAAAAATTTTGTAGATGTCTGATGTCCCAAATGTGTGTGAGTCAGTTTGGAATCTCTAATGCATCTCTTCCTTCTCTTTGCTCCTCACTGTGGTACTAACCCTCCTGTATAATCAGTTTCTTGTGTTTGTTGGTGCAGATTCAGAGCTGGCAGCATACATGAGCCAAGTTTCAGTTCTTCTTAACTTTGTGGCAAAGGAGTTGCATGGAGGTGGTGGTGGATTTCCCATAATTTGTGTTAAATCAAGGTCCCATGCCTTGCTTCTAAAAATCATGCTGTCACTCAACCTGAAGTTAAAAGCTTGAAGTAGACTCTATTTAGTTAAATTTTATGTATGATGGAGAAAGGTCAATAAGGAATCACTGCAGTCTTCTGTCATGCTGAAATGTTGTAATTTATGCGACATATTTTGGATAAAATTTTAATGAATTGGATGCCTTTCATAAAGGTAATTCTATGCAGTTATAACAAGTCGTGTGGTTGGCAAGAGAGGAACTGTGTATTAGTCATTTGTCATATCATGGAAATATTTGTACTTAAAAATTAGTATTCAGTAATGAATTTGGACTTTTCATTATTTTCCTTGTTTAATGCAAGGGGGTTTCTTTGTTTATGTATTAAATATTTATGAAAGATTTCAGGTTCTACCCATGTGTGCATGATCTGATATCTTGAGTTTGCTTTTCAGTTCTGTACATCTGTATAAAGCATTTGCAAGGAAAAAGTGATGTTTCTTTTGCCTTAGTTCCTTCTTGAAATGTCTACTGTTTATTTTACAGTTCATCAGTTTTTCGGTTTCCTCAGGTCATATTTATGTTTAGGAGGGATCAAATTACCTGTGCTATAATTCACCTCTGAATATGCTTATAAATTTTGTGTGCTTTTATGTTTTCTGGTTTCTGGATAGTACCTTGTGCCATGAATTTTTTATGGGATTAAATAAAATTTTTAAACAGAAAAATTCCTAATGTAGTAATCAGAAGTATCTTTATATTAGTAATTCCTGCAGCTTTTAGTGTTTTAATGCTTACTGCAAGTTGCCAGTTTTTAAGGTGCTTGAGTGAAATAGGAGGTTGGGACCAAAAGGGAGGTAGGACTGCAGCCTGTTTAGATGAGCTTTCTTGTACTAACTGGGGAACATTTTTTAAGTATACATTGGATACTTGGGGTCTTTTGCTATTGGAGCGGTCCAGAGTTTTTTGGATAGCAGTTATGCCCTTGTGAAGAAGGTGAATTGCACGAAGGGGACCCTGTGACTGGGGAGCTGAATGCTGGGCCATGACTAAAGACTGTGTTGTCCCAATGCAGCTACTCTGGATATAGTGGGTGGTCAGAGATATTTCCTGATGTGCAACAAAGCATTATTAGTACCAGTGCCTGAGCCCATAAGAAGGTCCCAGGTAGTAGAAACCAAGAGCGGCCTGGGTGGATTGTACCAGGCCTGAGTGCCTGAGCATGGCTCAGAAAAAGAAAACCAAGGGCCCTCTTACCCCATGTGTCACACAGTTAATATTTAGAAAATAAGTTGTTCTAATTATATTTGTTTTCCTCTTTCTGCTTCCCTTCTTTACTTTTACCTTAACATACCAAGAAGAAACTCTTGAAATGATGCATTGACCCGTATGTATAAACATATTGTTACAGGGCAATTTAGTCATGCCCCGGTAGTATATGGTAGTCTGGATACTGCTGACACTTGGGGTTGGACCTAAATGGTTTTCAAGGTCCTTTCCAACCCAAGCCATTCTGTGACTCTTTAGGGTGGAATTTTTTTGTGGTGGAGGAAAACCATAGGTGTTGCCTTGCAGAGCTGGAATGGTGATAACTGCAGCTACCCCAAAAGCATCTTTTGAGAAAGCTGCCCGGGGAGGCACAGCCAGTCACTGTATCCACAGTCACACACACTACAAATTGGTCAGCAAAGAAGGATGGGAAGGGTCTCCTGTACAGTGTTCCAGTGAGGTTTATTGCAGACTCACACCGAAGGAATCCAAGGTCAGAGACAGCCCACACTGAAGGGGTCCAGTGACAAAGGACCCAATTGAATGCAGTGTCTCAGGTTAAGTGTAGGGTCAGGGGCCAATGGTCTGGGGGCACGGGGCAGGACAAAGGGCAGTGACCTATAGAAACTGGGGCAATTCACCTAGCGCTGCAGAGCACCATGGGAGAAGCCTCTTGTGTCACCCTAAGCTATAAGGAATTCATGAAGCCCATGGAAGATTTTTCCAAGGGATAGGTTATAGAGCCTTCACGCTTAGGAGCAGGGCTTACATGCTTTTACATGTATAGAAACACTGGAGGTGCATTGTACAACTGGATTTTGTCTCTTGCTGACTTGCCTTCCTTGTAAAGTCTGTTTTTTAATGTTTCTCTCTTCTTCCCTCCTCTCCTCCCCAAAGTGTCTCTACTGCCAAAACATCCATGTTTTATGTTTCTTGTCACTTCCCAAATTTGCCATAACAACTGCTCTCATTTCTAAGACTTTCAAGTTGAATACCATGTTGGTTATAGATAAAGGTGTGAGCCTGGGGTTATGTTACCAAAGCTGCTGGGTATTTGGGGTAGGTGAGGAGGGGATGCAGGAGGGGAGAACAGGCTGCGGCTGAACGCCAGGATGGTGCGGGTGCCAGCCAGCAGCATCCACCTGGCTGTTCCAAACTGTCTTCTCAGAGTACAAAAATGGGATTTACTGCCCAGACTCTGCTTTGTGTTCTGGCTAGATCAAATGGAAGGGCCTATTTCTGTGGGAGGAGCAAGCACCTGCTTTTCCCTGGGAGGGAGAAAGAGGAGGAATGTTCTGGGTCTGTCAGGGTGCTCTGGCCACGTGTAGTGGTCTGCATGTTCCGTGCCAGTGCTCCATTTATTCTTCCCTGCACTGCTCTTTCAGCCCACGTGAGTAGTTTGCTGGCAGCTCCTTGATGCTTGCACTGCTTGTGGTTTGTTGCTGTAGGAGCTGAGGTGACCTGCACCACTACATGGAAGATTAAGTGGTGTCTTTCTTCAATGTATTTCTCTGTAGGCAGTTTTCTGTTGCATCTCCAAGTACTTTCACCGTCCATCTATACGTTACCACTTAGCAGGTTGTTTTGAGGTGGATTTCCAGGCTTTCTCCCTGCTCTGCTCTAGACAGGCTGGAGTGTCCTTGAACCTGCCCTCGCCTTTCTAAAACGAAGAACGAGAAGCCTTTAGGCAGCTTAAGTGTCGGCCATGTCGCAGCTGACAGGAAACCGATCTGGTGCTTGGCCGCGCTGCAGCCGGGGCTGCCAGTGGCATGTGCTGGGCTCTGCAAGCCCTGCCAGGGCCGGGGGCTCGTGCTGAGGGCCCCCTCTGCACCCTGCAAGGTGCACTCTGGATGTAGATGTGGTCAGAAATCGCCATCTGTCCCAAAATGTTGTGGCTGTTTGCCACAGCTGCCCATTCTGTCAAAACAGTGACTGGTCTCAGGGTTAAAGGGTGATGAAAACTGTTGCTAACTTGAGATGATTGATGTTGGAAAACTAATTAGTGAGCAGGGGCAATTAATTTGATCACTTGTACTGGTTTCTCTTACGGGTTTTGAAGGACTTTGCTGAGCTTCTTTTATCATCTTCTTTTTAATTGAAGGAGGGATGTGTTTTTAGTGGACTGCTTCCAAGAGGCAAGACAAAGTAAATTCATAAGCAGTGCTTGAATTTACTTGTGTGATTCTTCAGAGGCTGGCAGGGAGGTTCCTGTTTTGCTTAGAGAGGGAAATGTCAGGCACCCTGGTGAAATTTTCATATGAAATACCTTGTGACATAGTTGGGAGCTCATTGACCATGCTCTGCCACAGGAGGTGTTCTCTGTAGTTGGGGAGGTAACAGAGGAGTGTTAAAAGGGTATTCTGGTAACATTACTTCGGCTTATTCAATTGCTGGTGACGAGACAATGTGTTTCCACTTTGGTCCGTACTGCTAAAGTGTAATATAATTATTTGTATTAGACACCAGCCACCTGTTAATATCGTTCTTCTAAAGGTCATTGTGTGGTGCCTTGCTGTCTGAATTTAACGGCCCTGTATCAGGTTTGTTGGTCACTCTTTTGTGTGACACGGGACAAGTGTTTGTGAGGAAAGAATGTGAACCTGATACCCTGACTGCCAAGGGGAGAGGAGAGGACCAGGGATGGGCTCTGCTGCTGCTATTGTCGTGCCACCGGGCTAGGGCTGGAAAACAGGCAGCTTCCTTCTGAGGTGCTTTCATCTAGCGCAGTCCTTGTTTGGAACAAAACCAATTTGCCGTAATTTCCCAAGAGAAGCAGACTGGTATCCACAAACCCGGGCTTTTTGGACATGGAGGGGACACTGTGTTCCTAACCTGGGCTATAAAGGAGGGGAGGGCTGCTGCTCCACTGTCTGTCAGTCCTCCTAATGCCTTGTAAGGAAAGTGAGGTGATAATGTAATTGTGCTTGGTGACAATAGGTAGAGCTTGGTAAATTATGTTAAAACATATGGTCTTGGCAGTTAACCTTAATCCTGGTGTTGCATTCATTTATTAACGTCTGTACAGTGACCTGAAAATGCAAAGCACTGTATCATTCAGAAATGTTGATCTTGTTAACTGAAAATTTTTAATTAATTTTGCTCAAAGAAAGGGTGGTATGCATTTAACTTCAACTTTCACTCTTCCCACCTGACCTAGTATTAGCTTTTGGGAGAGGCGGGGGACAGGTAGGACTTGCAGATGAACTGCATGCTTGTATCCAGTGCATGAAGCAGATGCAAGTGACTGCTGCTCTAGGGGCTCAGCTGAATGACTGTGTTTTCAAATTTCCAGAAAATGAAAGCTTCAGCTGCCAAAAGAACACGACAAAGCACCTGGTTTACCACATGGTGTAGGACATTCCAGCACTTGCGAAGAGGGAGGGTTGGCTTTTAGCCATCCGTATTCCAGTGTCATTAGTAACTGCTGCTAACTGTTGGACTGAATTGCTGGCTGAGAAAGAGCAAGGGCTTTTAGAGTCTTCTCTGCAATTGAAAGTAGTCACATGAAGAACTCCCATTACTGACAATTTTATAAGGAATAAGGATCTCACTTTATCAGTTGCATATTTATTGGCTCAAACCATTTGAGGCTCATTATGCGCATGTAGATAACTCGTTGTGGTTGTTTGAAAAGGTTCATTAGGGTCTTCAAGAATTCTGGCTTTATAAAAATCTAATTCATTATTTCTGCAATGAAAGAGTTAATGAAGGATCACTTGTGGCTTTTAATTTTCAGCTAATTAAAAAGAACGTCTGTTTTTGCCTTGACACTTGTCGTTAAAAGTGCCAAATATAGGAATTTTTTTTTGTGTGTGTGAGTTGAAGGGTGAGGAGGAGGGGGAAAAGTTACATGTAAATCATTTAGCCATTAACCTAATGTGGTGGATTTATAAATCCTATTACTATAAGCCCTTTTCATTTCCACTGAGGCCTGACGTGTGCTTGATCCTGCTAATGTAAAATTCATTCTGTCTAAGTGATTACTGAAGTAAGACATTTTAGTCAATTTTAATCAGATTGTGTGATACTTGCTTGAACACCAATGCTAAGTAAGATATGGACACAGTTTGGCCATGTCTTAATTAGCCTTACAAATCAGACTAGGAATCAATCAGTGAGCCAAGTCTATGAACCTTTTGACACCTAATGCTTTCTGTGGGGGGAAGATCCATCTATGCTTAGGGCTGAAAATGCAGGGCTTGGAAGCAAGATTAAGATTGTAATTTGGTGTTCTTGCTTTATGGTGTGCTTGGCAGTCCCTCACAGTGTGCAAGTCCTTTGCAGTGCAGCCCTCATTGGTGTTTCAGAGTTGAGGCCAGTGGGGTGCTTCCCACAGCCCATCATAAATTCCTGTCTCCGCAGCAGGAGCAGCAATTGGAGTATTTTTCTGAAGCTGCTTCTGCTCCAAGATACATCTGTTATTTTGGTGGGGGGTGGAGCGGTGAGGGACAGCTTAAAATGTAACCTTCCTCCAGGTGTTCACTGGGAACTACTGACTTGGATTCGTGGGACATCTGTGTTTCTTGGATTTAGCTGTCTCTGTTTTCCCATAGGAAAGCATTAGTATGGAAGATCTGCCTCATAAGCCCCTCACATATTGCTCACTGTTGAGATCAGAGGTGTTTTTTGTGAAATGTTATCCTTTGATAAGACAAGTAAAGACTTTGCTGTTTTTCCTGGATCATTGCTTTTTCAGTAGGCTGACACGAGCCTCAAACTGATTTTCAGCCCGTGTTAATTTATCCAGTTTTTGAAGACTCATTACTAGCCAATATTTTTTCTGTTCTAATAATGTAGAATTTCTGTATTGGTAACAACTTTTTTGGTATTTTCTTCTAAAATATGGACCATTTCCTTTTATTAACAAGATACTTGAAAAACTTGTCAAACCTGTAGAAGTCTTAGGGTTTTTTTTCCCCCACCCTCTTATTTTGCTTATGATGTCTTCTGCAGCACAGTGGAAAGCCTTAGGAGAAAAAGGTGCTTGAAGTATATGGAAATTAAAATGTTCAGTACCAGAGACAGCAGATGTTCTCCCAAAGTAGGCAGCATCTTTTGCAGAAGTCCCAGCTGCACATGGCATTGTGTCAGTGCTGAGAGGTTTGTAACCTGGTGAAAGACAGGTCCATTGTAAATCACCAGCTTAGCCTGGAGGTTTTGCTTTGCCATTGTTGAAAAGTTACCTGCACAATGATTTTGTTTTAAAGCTTGAAAATTCAACCACCAGCAGTGTCGGCAGACCGTTTTCAGAATCACTCTAAAAGTCTGTATGATACAGACTTTGTAAGTTGTTTTTATTTCTCAGCTTCCAGGCAATTTAAATATCTTTTCTCCTCTATCTAACCTGTTAAATTACCTCTCTCTGTTACTGTGAGTGTACCTCATTTAGTCAGATGTTACTTACTTGATGATAGGACTGCAAGCACATGTGGAAGAAAGTGGGGAACATGTCTTTTGCTTGATCTGAATGCCTCTTTGTCTTCTGTTTTCTCTTTCCTGTGGTTGCTGTTGGTCTGCCAGGTGTGCCTTTTTGAATGAAAATGAGAAACTTCTTTAGTGTAGATCTCTTACTGTGGTTGGGATGAGGCTTGTTTGAAAAGCTTCAAAATTAGATGTTAATTACTTTTCTCTTCTACTGGATAATCTTCTGTACTTTAACTAAATAAGGATAATCTTCTATACTTTAATCAAATAAATATTCAAATACTTTAAGTTTGCCATATTTCAGCTTTTTGACAGTTTCTTATGTGATGGATTGTAGGAGAGCAAGTGCTCATGAAAAGGCAGAACTTTAAACAGAAAAAAAATCATAGTATTTTAGGTGAATAGGACAGTTGATCCATTATAATTAAATGGCATTAGTCTGAACAACTGTGCAACGATGGCCAAGGAGAGAACTGTCAAGGTTCATATCAGCCTTTTAAGATGGTAGATGCCAATATCATAAAGTTATAAGCCTGAGAAGGATGAAGTCCATTCTAGATCATATTTTAGGGTAATATTTTCATTAATCTTGGTCAAGTTGTGGTTGGTTCTTGACTTTGAATCTTAAATATCTTCCTATAATCATATGTACACATGGGATCAAAATAAATGTCCAGGTTTGTAAACATAAGGTACCTCTGGGGTGCTGTGTCTCAGAAAAGAACATGACCTGCAGAAGAGAACAGGTGTCTCTTATCAGCCATCTTTTGTGTATATTTCCTGGGAAAATGCTTTAAAGTCTCTTGTTTCACAGCTTATCAGGACTTACCAAAATTAGAGTTACCTAATTCAGAAAACAATGATGTCTCTACAGTGTCCTGGAGGTTGGTGAGCAAGTATGTTTTGTTTTGTTTTTAACCCAGCAGAGTTAATTTATTTTTAATATGTAAAAAGTTCAGTATATCTGGGTTTTTTTATCTTTTTTTTAATGGGCAGTTGATAGTCTTCAGCCCTCTCAAGGGAGTATGTATGGGCTTTTTTCATGGCATTTGTGTCATTTTAATAATAGATTTTTTTGTGTGTGTTTGGTTGGTTTGGTTTTCTTTGTTTAATGAGGCACATAGGAAGATCCATCTGAATATCAGGAAATACTTTTTTACTGTGAGGGTGACTGAGACCTGTCACAGCTCGCCCAGAGAATGTGTGGACTCTCCATCATTGGAGACGCTCAAAGATGTCTGGACATGGCCCTGGACAATCCAGCTCTGGGTGGCCGTGCCTGAGCTGGCGAGCTGGACCAGATGACCTCCAGAGGCCCCTTCCAACCTCAGCCAGCCTGTGGTTTTGTGATTAAGTCTATTTTTTTTTCCCTAATTCAAACCAGGCCTTAAAATACCAGCAAATTCTTACAGGGATTTTTATTCCTACAGTATATCCCTATCTTTGCTTCTGTTTGGGGGGTTTGTTTGTTTGTTTGTTTGTTATTTTAGGCACCTGTAGTTATCTAAGGGCATTAAAAAGGAGCTTAGCAACATTTATATCTGTAATAGCAGTGGATGAATTCAAGCCTCTGTCCACCAGTGCTTGTGGCTGGATTATTATGTTGGCACTGAAACTCAGGGCCCTGCAGGTCTCATTTCAGATATTATTCTAATGAGGATATTGAATGACTGGTGTGACAATAATGTTAATCAGTGCTGGTGCCTTCTACTTTAACTGAAAAGTGAGAGCAAGAGAGAGCTTTGAAAGAAGGTTTCCTTGGCATATGAGTGAAAGCCGAGTTTTTTATTAACAATTCAAACTCCTGTAATAAGTAGTAGGAAAGCTTATTAGCTGTGTTTTTAGATTAAACAAAACCTTTAGGTTGTGATGTTCTTTCTTTTAACAGAATTTGTGGGATGAAGAATTTAAATGAAAATTTCTAAAGTCGAAGATTGATTGAGTTGAAGTATGTAGCACGAAATCAATCCTGTCAAATTGTAGGGAAATAAGTGAGACATTTATAAACATTGTTAATGTTTTAGAAATCTAGATTTGTGCAAATGTATTTTGAATTCTTTACAAATGAGATAACAGTAGGTCTAAATGACAAATTAAAGATTTAAAAAATAATCAGCATGCCTCTCTTGTAGTAATGGATTTATGGAGGTAGCATGCTTAACTTGCATTTGTAATTAAGGTTTTTCCATCATTGGAATAGAAATGTATTCCTGTTGAGCAGTATCTTTTTATGTGATTTATGTGGATTGAATGAGTGGCAAAACTCCACTACTTTAATCTGTCATGTGGCTAAAAGTCAGTATTTGGATTGGATTCCTAGAGGGTCATACTGAAAGGTTAAATACATTTGTCTGTTTTCTTTGTCTTCAAATTTCCATATTCTTTACAAGTAACAAATCCATGTCCTGTGGGATTGTACAATGACAGCTTAGCAACTTGGCTTCATTAGTAATGAAGCCATACTGCTGTTAATTTCAAACCTCTAAATACTGAAATGGGTGGGCTATACGTGGTGTGCTTAACAACAGACTAATGCATAAAAGAAACTTCTGAAATTATAATTTCTTTGCATGAGTTCATAGTCTTTAAAAATTTAACTGTATGCATTGAAAAGACACTACTGTTTTTTTAAAAACAGTACAAGTGTCCTGGGTTATGAGACAGACTACAAATGGTATTAAAATGCCCTATACTACAATTTTAGGTAATTGGCCGAGTGACCTTAGGTACTGAAATCCTAAAGGCTGATAATAAGGTGGTCCCTTTCAGGAATTTGCTTTTACATGAAGCTCATCTTTTCTCAATTGGACTACTCCCAAAATTGTGTCATGGAACATACTTCTGTTTCTGCAGGAGCTTTCTGACATCAAATATGGTTCCATCCTTAGCTCTTAGGTGATTATGATATATGTGGTGTGATGAATGTCTGTGGATAGGCAATAGCTTTCAAAGACATGGACCCTTTTATTCCTGTACATCCTTACAGGAAAAATCTGGAAGGTGAAGCTGCCCCAACCCACCCAACAGTTCCTATTCCCGACTTAGAGTTGCAAGCCCTATTTAACAAGCAATTTAGGATTGTTAACTAGTAATTTTCTTTTGTAGTTAGTTTAAAAATAGTTAAAAAGCTTAAATGAGCCTTTTAAAAAAAATGTTATTTCTACATTATGCATCTTACAATCATTTGGTTGGCTAGTAGATTTTATTGCTGACATGCCTTGTAAATGCTTACTTTGTTCTAGGAGAGTCTTTTTATGTCCTGAGGAGCTCTGTCTTGGGCTTTGGTTGGTTGTTGGTTTTCTTGTCAGACATATCTAGGGAATTCAGGAGGCTCATTTTTAAGAGAGAATGTAAAAAGACTGTGTCTGACTGAGAGACTGTCAGGAGCTCTTTCCATCTGTATCCAATCCAGCTTTGTCAAGTGCTGTAAAGAAGTCACACTGAGCAAATCAGAACTATGTCTGAGACTTCATGCTCTTAAACCATGCATGTTCCTCATCCGTATTTTCAAGTCTTTGGAGCAGTCATTGGGTTCTTCCTGAAGCAGGAACTGTTAAGTGTGCCATATAGAGCTGAAACTGTTTCATAGGATCATGGAATAAATATGCTGAGTTGGAAGGGACCCATAGGGATTGAGTCCCACTCCTGGGCCTGTGCAGGACACCCCAAGAGTCACACCCTGTGCCTGAGAGCATTGTCCAAACACTTCTTGAGCTCTGTCACCCTCTGGGTGAAGAATCTTTTGCTGATACCTGACCTAAACCTCCCCTGACTCACTTCAGGCCGTTCCCTTGGGTCCCGTCACTGGTCACAGAGAGAAGATCAGTGTCTGTCCCTCCTCTTGCCCTCATGAAGAAGCTGTAACTGCAGTGAGGGCTCCCCTCAGTCTCCTCCAGGCTGAACTGACCAAGTGACCTCAGCCACTCCTGATAAGGTTTTTTGTCCCTCCCACCCCCTAAGAAGGCTTTTACCGCACTGCTGAAAGGGATGAGAAATCTGCACACAGAGCTGTGTCTGAAGGCTTGGAGGAGGTATCCCGACAAGACATGGGTTTGTGGGACTGAAGATTTAGATGGAATGTAAGACAGAGTGGCAGGGAGTGGTGTTCCAGGCTGACAGCAGAGAGGAGAGAAGTCTGTAAACATATATTTTGTAAAATAGCTTGCATAAGTAATATATTGTGAAAATATATCATAATTATTTTTGTTATTTCTCTCAAGGTAAAAAAAAAATAAATTAAAACTGAGCTGGGTTTTTTTAAGTACAGTTATGAACACCCTAGGCATTCATATACATTTGATCTCTCGTCTTTTGCATTTCAGTGGCTTTGGTGGAATCTTGTACATCCCAGTATAGCTGGAAAGCTGAATGTACAGGAACTTCACGCTTAGTCATTGAGGCTCACAATCTGTCAGATCTGAAGCAGATTATTTTGAAGTCTTTCAGAATGGTCCTTTTCTTCAGAGCAGAGAGATGACTTAGAAAGTGCAAGAGCTTTGTCTGTAACACTGTGTTGGAGGCACTCTCTTTTTCACATGGTGTCCTAGGGTGACTTTATGAATGCTTGTATCCCCGATGGTCTGTGCTGTTTATGTTGGATACTATGTTCTGTACCTTTAAGACTGGTTTCGAGAGCGAAGCGGGGAGAAAGAGAAGCACCAAGTTTGTTTTCAGAAGCTGCTCTCATCCCTACAACTGCTCTACCCCTACAGTGCTCCTGGACTGGGTTGTCTGCAGCACGGACAGACAGCAGGACAGAGATCTCCTTTGCTTTTAGTTGGTTTTAGCTAGCTGAGACAGAAGTTCCCTGGACTGTTTTTTTCTTTCCCTTTTCTTGGAACTGTTTGACCCTGCTCTGGACTGAAAACCCAGAAGAGCACCGGGAGCTCACACCTGTGGCCCACTGGGGCCTGGGCCTTGGCGTTTCCCAGTGCCGGAGGGAGTGGTAGGAGACTGGGCGAGCCGAGATGCAGCCCACGAAAGAGACTTCCTGAAATCACCATCTGATCGAACAGCGAGAGGTTTCATTGTTTAATATTATTCATTCTTTCGTTTCATGCTTGTGGATACTTTGCTTGTTAAATAAGTAGTTTTTTTCCACTTTTCTCCAAGGAAATCTTTTCCCGAACCAGTTTAGGGGAGGGGCTGTTTGAATTTGCTTTCTAGAGGGACCCTGTTCAGAGGTTTCTTCCCAAATTTGCCCTAAACCAGGACACATGGATATGCTTGAAGAGGCCCCCTGGCACTTGGTTACATGGTCCTTCCTGCTCACATATCCCACCCTTTTCCTTGCCAGCATGGACATACACTCCTGCCCCTCTCAGTGCCAGTTCAAGGCTCTCTTACCAGCCCAGGAACCCTGTTGGCACGGATAATTTTGCCCCATTTAGGCAAATGGATCCTTCCTTGTCCAAGCAATTCTTGGTGCTGACACCAACTGCAGCCATGGAGGATGAATAAGTATTGTTTAACTCTATAAAAGCACCTGTCGTGTTGTCTAAATATATCTAATTTAATGAAACAAAATTATATGCTTTATGAAAATCCTGCATGACATTTAAGAAATTAGGTAAGAGAACTTTCTTTGGAAGCTAATTAGAGGCTAAAATACTTCTCTGAATTTGCATAAATGTTGCTTTGATAGACAATCACTTACTCATAATGAAAGAACAGTTTTAAAGCAGTTCAAACCACTTATAAAGATTTTTTTGATGGACACAACATCCACACACAATCTATTCATTATCAAGACTACCATGTCCTCTTACCTCCTCTAAAACGTCAGGATCATTTTCAATGGATATTACCTGTATCTAGTCAGAGATTGCCTTGTTCTGTTTAGTGAAGCTATTGCCAAGTGCCCATGGTTCTTGAAGAAAAGGCTGTATTGTTCAGTAGAAGGCCTTTTTCTGTTAAGAATACTCATCAGGTAGCGCTAGTGTGTTCTGCATGTTTTTCTCTTTAGCACTTGCTTGTCTTCTACACTTTCCTTTTTCTCCAAGTACACAGGTTGTGGTTATTACTTAAAAGATGCTGACTAGGAGAACCTCAGAAAAGTTTTAATTCCACTTTTTTGCTTTTTATTAAAAAAAACCTCCAAAAACAAAGGGGAGGAAGATTTGATTCTTAAGGAGTTTGTCATCATCTCAGACAGTGCACTGAGTTTATCTACTGCTTAAAAAATGTTTAGTCTTTGGAGTATTAGTTTTTCAGCTTTATAGACATAATTAATGTTTTTGAAAAACAGTCTTCTCTACTGATTCTGAGACATACTCCCTGATTTCTCCAGGGCTTCTAGTTATATGGCTATGAGAGTAAATTTTCTTGGAGATGGGACAGTATTTCCATTTCTGTCACTTCAAGATTGAGAGACATGCTTATACATTTGAAAGATAACTTTTAACACTGTAGTTTAAACCTGATGTGGAGGATGGTATGGTTATTATTCTCTACTCTGGAATAGATTTTGCTGTTATTCAGAGAAAAATTTCTGTGCTCTGGTTTTAAACCTTAACTGGATTCTAACTTGTCTGACTAAAAAGGAAACCTTTGTTTATTAGTAATTAATTTCAATTATTTATTGCTTTTGTCATTTTATTTTTTCTAGTGAAAGAATGATTATACTTTGCTGAATTGTATTAAACCTGTTCAGTTTGGGAAACAAAGCAAAGTAAAGCTTTCCTGTCTAAATGTTTGTTCATTCCACTGAAACAAATGCTGTTGTTTTCTCTAAGAAGAATATACTTGTCTATATGCATTTAAATATTGAATAACTTAACACATGTTTTGGTTTTATTAGGAGATAGTAAATGATGCTTTTCATATTCTTTCTTAATTAGAAGTGGTTTTACTTGTGGTTTGAGATACAGTTAGCTTTTAATATAGTTGCAGTCATCTTATTAGGCAAAGCTACCTTTGCATCTTACAGTTAAGTACAAAATGTTTGTCAAGCACAAATTTATTTAATGCTTTGGACTATAAAAAGAATCATAAAAGTTAATGAGCCAAGATTTGTTTGAGTACCACATTCTTTAAGGGGTTTTTTATGCTGTTGATCTTGTTTCTTCATTAAGTGAAACAGGGATCCCTGTTCCTTCATTTGTTTTAGGTGTTCATTTTTGAACGAGTTAGAAAGAAAATAGCTCCTTAGGTGGGCTGTGAGCCCCCATGCTTCTCTAGGAATTGTCCCTGTGTTTGGTTTCTGTGGAGGTTAGGAGATGCCTGGGCTGTACCAACATTTTTCACAGCTAGTTATCACATGGACATTGTATTCCTGCTGCTTCTGGGAACACAGAACACTTCTGGGAAGTGGGTCAGAGCCAGGTCAGTTACCTTCTGTGCACTCAAGTGTTCAGTTTCATTGTTGAGCACTCTGTTTCTCTGTTTCCGAGATTGTAGAATCATTTCTAACACAGAAGTTTTTGTGTATTATGTGGGTTTTTGGTTTGGTTTGGGGGTTGTTGGTTGGTTGGTTGGTTGGGTTTGGTTTGTTGATTTTTTTGTTGTTATTGCTTGCTTGGTTTTTTTTTTATTATTTGTTTTTGTTTGGTGTTTTCATTACTTTTGTTCAGTGCTTTTAAGAGTATGTGTCATTGTTCTTTCTTTCATCCTAATACCAAAATAACCCTGTCCAAAATAGGCAAAATTTGCTTTAGGATAGCATGATTTGTAACATATTGTGTAGAAAAATTAATGGTTTCACAACTTAAGAAAACAATTCTGGTTCTCCCATTCTCTTCGTCGAAGCTCACAACAAACACTTAAATAGAAGTACTGTAGAATTTTAAGGATATAATTGTTTCTGGCACCAAGGGAACATTGTCTTCAAATTTTGATTTGCATCATCTTCTGTGTTTTACTGTTATCTTTGCATTTCTTGTCAAAATGTGACAAAGGTACACATAATTTTTTTTTTTTATTCAGCCCATTTCTGTTGCCTTTTTTGTGTGTCTTGTGTTGTTTGTGAGGCAAAAGATTCTACCTTATTAAATTACCAGCCCTTGGAACCATTCTCCCTTAGGTTTTGGTGCTCCATCCAATACTGCTGTTATATACAGAAGCTATGCAAGTTGTATTACTGTCTGTCAGCTTTGCTGGGTGGAGTATGAACAGTTAATTTCAGCATTTCTGAAGAAAAACAAAACCAAAACAATGTAGAAGGGAAAACTTTGATGGTTTGGTGTATTTCTCATGCTGTTAATGTTACATAAGAGTGTACATTTTGGGGAAATGTAACTCTGAATGTATTGTCTAAGTACAGCAAATGCTCAGTAAAAGCTCTTTGAAACAAACTTATTAACTACTAGAATCTGATCACTCAGACTTTTCTAAATCAAGTCCATTGTCTGATAAAAAGACTGAATTGGGACTCTTCATTCTCTGTGGCAAACAAGGCCTCCATCTTTCTTTCACTTATGCTTAGGGCATATGTACATTTTTCTCCAGCAATAGAAACCTTTTCTGAAAATCCTCCTTAATAAAATCTTTTCACAGCATACTGTGGCCGTGGTTTATCAGGGCTAAAATCTACTTAAAACAAAATCCTAGCAAAGCTAATGAATGAATAGGTTACAAAAATACAGAGGTTCCAAAATATTTGAATTAGTGAGTGGAGTTACTGGAACAGTTTTTCCAGCTCATTTATTCCTCTGTCCTATGGGAAGGAATAGCTAATATGAGCTACTAATGCAGGTGACAGAATTATTTTCTTACTATATAATTCTATAGAAGTGAATAAATGAGGTGGAAAAATATATCACGTTTACTCTAGATAACTACAGATAGTTTTCAAAAATACAGTTTTTTACAGGGCCTTAAGGCTGCTTTTTTTTCTCCCTGTGCAGAGTGAATGCAAAAGGAGTGGTGTGGGTTGGGTTTGTTTGTTTGGTTTTTGGGGGTTTTTGTGTATGCTTCTCTGGTACAGTGTTTTTGTAATGATTGTGCTCATTCTTTTCAGTCTGCTCCTGAGTGTTCCCTTCTGTTCCTTCTTGTCTGTGACCCCAGGATTCTGCAGAATACGTGTGTTGACAGGAGAAATCTTTGCATCAGCATATTAGTTTTGTATCCTGTCTCATTGGTTTTTAACTCTTGTATCGTACTTTGTGTCCACAGAAGCATCCTCTCATCAGATGGTACTCTTCAGAGGTTTTTAAATAAGGAATATTTAAAAATACTCGATGTAATAAATAATAGTAAAGCTGTTCTATGTATATTTATTTTTAATCATTCCCTGTCTTAAATCACAACCTCATTTAATTAAGTAATTAGTGAGTTGGGGTAGGATTAGAAAAGTGAATTTAGTCGTTTGATGAGGGCTTGTCTGCAATTACAACCCTTAGTTTATATTGACTTGCAGTTCACGGGTGAGAGAATGTGTGTTGCTAATCTTGCTTTTACAAGAAAAAAAGTTAGAAGAGTTTCACAGATGTTCACTGTACTGAGAAGTTCACAGGTTTTTAGAAGTATGTTTGCTGGGGGGAGGGGGCATGGCTGTACAGATGGGTTGCCAGGCAATTAATTCTTCCTACTTGGAGTAGGAGACAGTCCGGCTCTCATAAGCAGTGCAGTATTATTTGCTAAAGGAAACTACCCAATACCATTTTTCCTATTCTCTTCCTTCTTTCTTCTGTCTTCCCACCTCCCTTCCTCTGCTGTGCATTTCTGAAAAACTGCTCGGGATTGATATGATAGCAGAGCTGTCATTCTCTTTAACAAAAAAAAAAAAAAAAAAAAAAAGCAACTTTTATTCTAGGTATTTTAATAGAGTCCCATTAAGGATGTATTGCTGACTGAAATATTGGCATGAAGGGCTCTCACTGAGCTGAGCCCAGGAATTAAGAAGTCAGGAAATGGGCTGCTGCATTGCTAAAGAACCTTGTGTGACACAGTATCTCCTGATTGGGGGGATCATTACTGCTATTATGACTCGACTTGCGTAGGAATTTTAAATTTCATCTGAATGTCAGTAATAACCCTCTTAGCAAATTATCCTGAATAAAATCACGAAGGCATTTTATATAATAGGTGTTGAATTACTGGATAGATTTGCTAATTAAATACTCTTTGTTCTGCTGCAGTTGACATTACAGGGTAAGATCTTGAACAATTATTCTCAACAGCTGTACTTTGTTAAGGGAAAAATTAACTACAAAGTTTATTTTTTTTCTACACTTGAAATTGGCAGATTTTTGAAATGTGCTTGAAAAAATGCCATCATCCAGTTGGTAATGAGAGGATAAATATGCAGGTGTTGCTGTGAAATCAGATAACTACTGACTGCCTTATTAATGAATTTAGCAATACTTTATAACCTTCT
>WAAG01004121.1:6920-20468 GCA_013390105.1 Tichodroma muraria
AGGGGCGGACTGCGGGCGGAAGCGCGCGGCGAGCGGGGGTATAGCTCAGTGGTAGAGCATTTGACTGCAGATCAAGAGGTCCCTGGTTCAAATCCGGGTGCCCCCTCAGGGAAAGCTTTTAATCTTTTTGCCCATTATTTCGGTTTTTTTTTGCCGGTGTTTCCTCGGGGGGGTTTGGGGGGGGGGGTGTGTGGTGGTGTCGCTTTTGCGCTTGCGCGCGCGCGGTCCCCGTTCCACGGATTTGCCCGCCCGCGCGCGGGACGGCGACTGCGCAGGCGCGGAGTGAGCCGTAAAGCGACTCCCAGCGGCCCGCATTAAACGGCGGGGGTATAGCTCAGTGGCAGAGCATTTGACTGCAGATCAAGAGGTCCCCGGTTCAAATCCGGGTGCCCCCTTGTTTTTTTCGTCTTTTTTTTTCTTTTCTTTTTCCCTCCCTTTATCCAAAGTTTTCTCGCCCGAATTACCCCCTGGTTGTTTTTTTCCGTCCCCGCCGCCCTCTCCCGCTGCTCCCGGTTCTCCCGGTACCGCTGAGGGTGTCGCGTTTCCCGCCGCCGCTAGGGGGCGCCGCGCGCGGGGGCGGGGCGGGCGCGTCACGTGACATCCGCCGCCTCTTCCGGCGCCAAGATGTCGAAGCGAGGTGAGGCGGGCGCCGCTCTCCGCCGCCATCCGGCTCCATCCGCCGCCATCCGGCGTCCCGGTGGCCGCCCCGGCACAGCGGGGGCCCGGGGAGAGGCGCCTGAGCCCTCCCCGTGAGGCGGGGGCGGATGTCACGGGCGATGTCGCCGTCGCCCTCCCCGTGAGGCGCAGGCCCGGGGCCGCGGGGCGGGCTCGGCGCGGGCCGCGGCCGCTTCGTGAGGCCGTACCGGAGCCCTTAACGCTCTTCTCGACCCGCAGGACGCGGAGGTTCGTCCGGGGCCAAGTTCCGCATCTCCCTGGGTCTCCCGGTGGGCGCCGTGATTAACTGCGCCGACAACACCGGTGAGTGCGGGGCTGGAACCGCGGGGGCAGCGGGACGGACACGCCGGGAACCGGGGGGGGCTCGGCAAAGGGCCCTCAGGAGCGCACAGGGCGAGGCGATGAACGAATCCCCAAACCTCCGCGTTCCTTCTGGCACGTCTCGCTGCGCCTGTGGTAGGGCAAGCGCTCCCCCGGTGTCCCTGCGGTGGGACCTGAGAAGCTGTCACCGGGATTCCCGGGATGAGGGCGGCGATGCTCCCCGGGATTCCCGGGATGAGGGCGGCGGTGCTCCCCGGGATTCCCGGGATGAGGGCGGCGGCGATGCTCCCCGGATTCCCGGGATAAGGGCGGCGATGCTCCCCGGATTCCCGGGATGAGGGCGGCGATGCTCCCCGGGATTCCCGGGCTGAGGGCGGCGATGCTCCCCGGGCTTCCCGAGATGAGGGCGGCGATGNGATTCCCGAGATGAGGACGGCGATGCTCCCCGGGATTCCCGAGATGAGGGCGGCGATGCTCCCAGGATTCCCGGGATAAGGGCGGCGATGCTCCCAGGATTCCCGGGATAAGGGCGGCGCTGCTCCCCGGTATCCCGGGATAACGGCGGCGCTCCTCCCCGGTATCCCGGGATAAGGGTGTCCATGCTCCCCATTATCCTGGGATAACGGCGGCGCCGCTCTGCGCAGGGGCCAAGAACCTCTACATCATCTCCGTGAAGGGCATCAAGGGCCGGCTGAACCGGCTGCCGGCGGCCGGCGTGGGTGACATGGTGATGGCCACGGTGAAGAAGGGCAAGCCGGAGCTGAGGAAGAAGGGTGAGTGCCGCCGCTGCTCCCCCGAGTGTGGTGGGAGCCGGGCGCACAGGAGGCCCCCGCCGAGTCCCCCCTTCTGTAAAGCACTCGTTGGGTCCGTGCCGTGGCTCAGGGAGTTGTCGTGGAAGGGCAGAGCGAAGGCGCCGCTTTTGGGTGAAGTGGCAGCTCCTGGTGCTGTTGATTTCAATCAGTGGTGGGACAGTTTTTGGGTTTGGGATTCGTGGAATGGGCTGGGTGGGGAGGGACCTTAAATCCCATCCGTGGGCAGGGACGCCTTCCCCTGTCCCGGGCTGCTCCCAGCCTCGTCCAGCCTGGCCTTGGACTCTTCCAGGGATCCAGGGGCAGCCAGAGCTTCTCTGTGCCAGGGAGGAATTCCTGCCCTAAATCCTCTCCTGAGTCCGTTTCTCCACCTGTAAAAGAGGAGGGACGTCACGTGGATCTGTAAAATTAAAAATTACGGAACCGTGGAATGATTTGGGTGGGAAGGGACCTTAAATCCCATCCAGGTCCACCCCCTGCCTTGGGTTTGCTCCTGCTCCAGAGGAGATTTTTGCTGAGTACTGTTTGTGAGTAAATAATTGATTTCAAAATAAAGACGGGAAAGTGGGATAACCCCGGATTTTCCAAGCGTGCATGCAGCTCCAGGCGTTACACGGTCAGTTTTAAGGGGACTGTTGACTTTAAAGTGTAACTTTTCAGTAAAACACCACAAACACGAGGTGTAAACCGAGACCCACCCCGGATCCGTGCCTTGGGTTTGATTCCTGTGGGATCTGTCTGGAATGTGTGTTCATCCTGAGGGCTTGTGACACTTTTTCCTCCCAGTGCACCCAGCGGTGGTGATCCGGCAGCGGAAATCCTACCGGAGAAAAGACGGGGTGTTCCTGTACTTCGAGGACAACGCGGGAGTGATTGTCAATAACAAAGGGGAAATGAAAGGTGAGGCTGGGAGTCGTGTCCTTGACACTGCCCCAGGGTTGGGGGAAAGGACTCGAGATTCCCCGCAGAGAGTGGGATCTGGGGTTGGGAAGTGCTGCCCTGAACCATCTCTGAGCTCTAAAATCACAGAATTCCGGAATGCTTTGGTTGGAAGGCAGCTCAGAGCTCCTCCCAGGGACATCTCCCACCATCCCAGGGTGCTCCAAGCCCTGTCCAGCCTGGCTTTGGACACTTCCAGGGATCCAGGGGCAGCCAGAGCTTCTCTGAATTCCATCCCAGCCTCTCAAGGAGGAGCTATAACCCTGTGGTGTTGTCCCTCTTTTCCAGGCTCAGCCATCACAGGCCCCGTGGCCAAGGAATGCGCGGATCTGTGGCCCAGGATCGCCTCCAACGCCGGGAGCATCGCCTGATCCTGATCCTGCCCCTGGCCAGGGACACAAAATAAAACTCCTTGTACCAACTCCGTGGCGTTTTTCTTGCCAAATAGGAGCAGGATTGTGCTGGGAAGCGTTTTTTGTGGAGCTCCATGTGTGCTCCAGCTGGAAAACTGGACTGGGGGATTTAACAGTTCTGTTTCTCAGGCAGGTTCCTGAAGAATCCCTGGAGTGGCTCAAATTTTGGTGACCCTGAATTGTTGCCTTGTCTGAGGGGAGCTGGGAGGGGTCTGTGGCAGCTCTGCCTTTGTGCAGGAGCTCCTGGAATTGGAGAATTCCCGGAATTTTCTT
The DNA here is from genome assembly GCA_013390105.1 of Tichodroma muraria. Taxonomy (NCBI): domain Eukaryota; kingdom Metazoa; phylum Chordata; class Aves; order Passeriformes; family Sittidae; genus Tichodroma; species Tichodroma muraria. The sequence continues at coordinate 10,351 of WAAG01004121.1, forward strand.
CCAGAACGGGCAACTTAAGTTTTTAGAGTGAAATAGTGCCTGAGGCTGAGCTGCCCTGGGAGCTGCAGGGTTCCTGCTGGACAGCGGGACCTGAGGAATGTCCCTTGGCTGGGGACATGGGGAGGCCACTGCTGTCACCTGGGGCTGAAGCCTCGGTGCCAGTTGTGCCTGGAGAGCCTGGGCTGAGCTCGGGATCAGCTCAGAACCTTCAGGAGCAGAGTGGGGGAGGGACGGCCAGGGAAAAGCTCGGGCTGTTTGTTCCTGGAGCAAGAGGAGGAATGGTTTGGGTGGGAGCTGTGATTTCCTGGCCTCGTCCCTGGGCCCACAGGTGACAACGGGGTGGCTTCGCCCTGGTCTTGGGGCCCCGGTGCCTGGAACTCCCTGACCCCAAAAGGGGGCTGCTCCCAGCACTGCAATTCCCGCCTCCAGCTGGCACCGAGCTGTTCCCAGCTGCGCTTCTGGAGATCCCTGATGTTCCTGTGCCATCCCCAATGATTTTGTGCCACTCCTGAAGTTTCTGTGTCGTTCCCGATGTTCCCGTGCCGCTCCCGATGTTCCTGTGCCGCTCCCGATGTTCCCGTGCCGTTCCCGATGTTCCCGTGCCGCTCCCGATGTTCCTGTGCCGCTCCCGATGTTCCCGTGCCGTTCCCGATGTTCCCGTGCCGNNNNTCCCGATGTTCCCGTGCCGTTCCTGATGTTCCCGTGCCGTTCCCGATGTTCCCGTTCGGTTCCCGATGTTCCTGTGCCGTTCCCGATGTTCCTGTGCCGTCCCCGATGTTCCTGTGCCGTTCCCGATGTTCCTGTGCCGTTCCCGGATACTCCTGGTTATCCCAGAGCCGGGAGCAGGCAGCAGGACGACGCTTGGCGAGGATTTGCACATCCCGAGGGTCACTCCCTCTGCTCTCCACGGGGCTTCGGAGCAGGAGAGTCCCTGGGGACCGTTCCCGGAGCCCCTGGGAGGGCCCAGCAGTGCTCCGGGTGCGATCCCGACATTCCCGACATGGTGCAGGGACCATCATTCCCGAGCTGCAGGGACTGCTGCCAGTAAAGCTGCTCTTGTGGATCAGTTTGAACATTCCTGGTTCCTGGAGGCTTTCTCCACGGCTCCAGAGTTGGATTAAACATCCTGGGGGGGGATTTTTGGTGTCGCAGAGGCTGAGCCAAGAATTCCCGAGCCAGGCTGGGCACACCCCGAGACCAAACAGGCGCAGCCCGGAGCCTGCGGGGACGTTCTGAGGTGGCCGCTGGAAATGTCCCTTTCCTTCCAGCACATTTGGGGCTTTTTCGAGGGAATCGGGTGGGAATTCAGTACCTGCCTCACCAGGAGCGTGGTGAGAGCCCCGGCGTGGGGCTGAGGGCGGTGAGGGAGGGCGGGGGGTGCCAGGCAGGGCTGAGAGCAGCTGGAATGCGACAGCCGGCCCTGGAATGTGACAGAGCCACGTCAGTGGCCACAAGGAGCCTCACCTGGCCACCCTGCCCAGGTGGGGGTATAGCTCAGGGGCAGAGCATTTGACTGCAGATCAAGAGGTCCCCGGTTCAAATCCGGGTGCCCCCTCTCTTTTTCCGTCTTTTTATCCCCAAAAATGTGGTTGGGAGCCCGGAATTCCCAGGTTTTCCACCCCGAGCTGTGCTTGCCGGCCTGAGGGAAGGCAGCTGATTCCCAGCAGGGCAGAGCTGCATCGGGGGGAGCGTTGGTGAGGAAAGGGATGAGGATTTCGGGAGGATCTGGATTTTGTCCCGGGATTAATTAGCGGAACTTTGCTGGGATTGCAATGAGCAGGGAGATTCCTGCTGGGAATGCCCATGGAAAGCAGGGGGTAAAGCTTTTCTCTCCTACTTTTCCCTCTTCCTCCAACCATCATTCGGCCCAAATCCTTCAGGGGAAGGCTGGGAAGCTGCTGTGGGATGCGGGAGGTTGTGCTGGGCAGGGAATGTGGGGTGGGAGCTTCGCTGGGAGCACCAAGGCCCTGGGGAAGCGCAGGGGCTGTGAACGGAGCGAGGAACGGCTCACAGAATTCCTCCCGGGAAACCTGCGCCTGCCTGAGCCTCCGGCCCCTGAGCCTCCCGCCCGGCTTCACTCGCTGAGCGGAGCAATTCCCGGGAACGGGAAAAACTGGGACTGGATCCGGGATGGGGGAAATTGGGACTGGATCCGGGCTGGGATGGGGGAAGGTGGGACTGGATCCGGGATGGGGGAAAAGTGAGTCTGGATCTGGGCTAGGATGGGGGAAACTGGGACTGGATCCGGTCTGGGATGGGGGAAACTGGGACTGGATCCGGGCTGGAATCTGGAATGGGGGAAAACCGGGACTGGATCGAGGCCAGGATATGGAATGGAGCAAAGCCCCCCAAACCCAGACAGGATCAGGGTGGGACATGGAATGGAGGAAAACCTGGATGGGATTGTGGTTGGGACACGGAATGGAGGAAAAACCCGGCCAGGATAACAGGCAGGATAGGCAGCGGAGGAAGACCTGGACTGGATCACAGAAAGATATGGAATGGAGGAAAGCCCGGACTGGATCAGGGCCAGGATACAGAAGGAAGGAAAACCCGGACTGGATCTCAGAGGGGGATGGAATGGAGGAAAACCCGGACTGGACTATAGCTGGAATATGGATTTGGGAGAAAACCCGGACTGGGTCACAGTCTGGAAATGGAATAGAGGAACACCTGGACAGGATTTGGATGGGATATGGAATGGAAGAAAACCCAGACTGGATTGCAGGCCGATATATGGAATGGAGGAAAACCTGGACTGGATCAGGGGGGTATGGTAGGGAGGAAAACCAGGACTGGATAATAGCCAGCATACGGAATGGGAGGAAACCTGAACTGGATCCAGCCAGGACATGGAATGGGGAATATTCCAGACTGGATCGGGGCTGGGAAATGGAATGAAAGGAATCATATCTGCCGTATTTTATCTCGATTAACTCCCTCTACCTTCAACAGGAGCTGTTGAGGAAAGGGATCCAACCTACGGACAGAAAATCTCCTCGCCTTCCCAAGAAACGTTTCTACATTTCCCTGGCGCAGGCATTTCCCCAGGGGGGTATAGCTCAGTGGCAGAGCATTTGACTGCAGATCAAGAGGTCCCTGGTTCAACTCCAGGTGCCCCCTCTTTTCCTCCTCCTCCCACCTCCCTTTGGCCAAAAATTTGCCACAGGAAAAGCCCACGGGGAGCTCTGAGCTGGTGCCGTGCGTGGGGCGTTGGATCTGCGCTTTGTCTGAGCAGCCACTCGCTGTCTCTGTGCGCTCTGCCTGCTCCTAATCCTCTGCAGACACCAGATCTACCAGAGTTTCCGATTTTTACCATCATTTTATCACGTTTAACTCCAAGTACAGCCTTCGGCAGGCACGTTAAAAGCGTCGAGGGAAGGAATCCAACCCCTGGACAACAAAACTTGTCCCCCGAGAAATGTTTTTGCATTTCCCTGGTGCAGGCCCTGCCCCAGGGGGTGTAGCTCAGTGGCAGAGCATTTGACTGCAGATCAAGAGGTCCCTGGTTCAACTCCAGGTGCCCCCTCTTTTGCTGCTTTTCCCTGGGGATTTTGGGGGGTTTGGTCACCGGGAGGCAAACGAGGAACGGCAGCTCAGCCTCCTCTCCTGCTCATTCTTCTCCCTGTTGCAGCCAGAGGTGGAAGCGAGGGGGAAAATCAGAGACTCCACGGCGGTTCAGAGCGCTCGGGGGCCAGACTGGGGCCGGGAAGGGAAGGACTGGGGAGGAACTGGGCCAAGGTTGTCCCACGCTGGCCCCGTGTGGGAGCGCAGAGGCTCAGCCCACAGCTCCTGCAGCAGCAGCCAGTTCCTCAGGAACAGAGAACTCGGGGATTTGGGAGAAACATCCCTTAAATGTTTTATTTGGGTGGAGAGGTAACAGGGGGTGTAGCTCAGTGGCAGAGCATTTAAGAGGTCCCTGGTTCAACTCCAGGTGCCCCCTCTTTTCCTCCTCCTCCCACCTTCCTTTGGCCAAAATCCTTCCCAGAAAGAAGCTGGAGAGCTCTGGCTGGATCTTGTGAGTTTGTTCTGCACCCTCAGTGCTGGCTGGGAGCTTCAGCTTCAAAGGATTTGGGCTCTGACTGCTGGGAAAGTTCAGGACTTGCGTTCCGTGTCAGAAGCATCCACTGCCTGTGGGTGCTTTCCTCTGTAGTAACTTTTGTCCAAATTTTCATTTTCTCCCCATTTTCTCCTCATTTTCATAGCTACTTTATGGCATTTTACAGCCTTCCACAGGCACCCGGAGGTGCACAGGGAGCTGTGAATTAATGGAATCCAGTCCACGGGCAGAAAAATCTCCTCTCTGCCCAAATAAATGTTTTTAAATGGCCCTGTGCTGCGCCAGGGGGGTATAGCTCAGTGGCAGAGCATTTGACTGCAGATCAAGAGGTCCCTGGTTCAACTCCAGGTGCTCCCTCTTTTCCTCCTCCTCCCACCTCCCTTTGGCCAAAAATTTGCCACAGGAAAAGCCCACGGGGAGCTCTGAGCTGGTGCCGTGCGTGGGGCGTTGGTTCCGCAGCACCCAAGGATCAGATTTGTCTGCTGGTCTTTCTCCCGGAGAAGTTTCGGAGTTTTGAGGGCGTGTGCTTTTCTCTGTCCTTAATTCTCTGCAATCACCACCACAATCTCTCATTTTTACCATCATTTATCACCTTCAACTCCCTGCACCTTTACCAGGCACGAGAGGAGCTGTCGAGGAAAGGAACCCAACCCCTGGGCAGCAAAACTTGTCCCTTCCCCGAGAAATGTTTTCACATTTCCCTGGCGCAGGTTCCGCCCCAGTGGCAGAGCATTTGACTGCAGATCAGGAGCTCCCTGGTTCAGCTCCAGGTGCCCCCTCTCTTCCCTTTTTTCCTCCTCTTCCTTTTGCTCAAATCTTCCACGGGCAGGTTGGGAAGGTCCTGCTGGGGTGCGGGAGGTTGTGCTGGGCAGGGAATGTGGGGTGGAAGCAGCAAGGGCCTGGCAAAGAGCAGGGTTTTGCACTGGGCAGGAACCACTCACTGTCTGCCTGTGCCCTTCCCTGTCTTTAATCCTCTGTAGCCACCACTTAACAGAATTTCTTATCATCATCCCCATCATTCCTAATAGCTTGTCACATTTAATTCCCTGCCCGGCCTCTGGCAGGCACAGGGGCCTGGCAAGCGAAGGGATCCGACCCACAGAGAGAAAAACCTGAGCCTCTAAAAATGATTTAAAATGTGCCAGGGGGGTGTAGCTCAGTGGCAGAGCATTTGACTGCAGATCAAGAGGTCCCTGGTTCAACTCCAGGTGCCCCCTCTTTTGCTGCTTTTTCACCTTTTTTTCCTCCACAAATCCCTCACACAGATCACGGAGAGCCTTCCTTACTCCCTTACTCCCTTTCTTACTCCCTTAATCCCTTTCTCCCCTTTTTTCTCCACGAAAAAATGAGGAAGATTCCTCCTTTTTTTTTTACACACACACACACACACACACACACACACACACACCCCAGAGTCTGTGCCTGCACAGCAGCAGCGCTGGGAACTCCAGGAATAAAACCCGAGCACCCAACCACACAAATCCTGCAGGAATCCAACCTCTGGGGCAGTGACAAAGCCCAGACACAACATTTGTTTCTGTGCAGATTTGGCCGGGGTATTCACCTGTGGCAGGAACAAAACCTGAGCTGGCTTGAAGAGGTTTTTTTTGCTCCTTTTTTTCCCAGGCAGTGGGACAGGGGGTATAGCTCAGTGGCAGAGCATTTGACTGCAGATCAAGAGGTCCCTGGTTCAACTCCAGGTGCCCCCTCTTTTCCTCTTCCTCCCACCTTCCTTTGGCCAAAATCCTTCCCAGAAAGAAGCTGGAGAGCTCTGGCTGGATCTTGTGAGTTTGTTCTGCACCCTCAGTGCTGGCTGGGAGCTTCAGCTTCAAAGGATTTGGGCTCTGACTGCTGGGGAAGTTCAGGACTTGCGTTCCGTGTCAGAAGCATCCACTGCCTGTGGGTGCTTTCCTCTGTAGTAACTTTTGTCCAAATTTTCATTTTCTCCCCATTTTCTCCTCATTTTCATAGCTACTTTATGGCATTTTACAGCCTTCCACAGGCACCCGGAGGTGCACAGGGAGCTGTGAATTAATGGAATCCAGTCCACGGGCAGAAAAATCTCCTCTCTGCCCAAATAAATGTTTTTAAATGGCCCTGTGCTGCACCAGGGGGGTGTAGCTCAGTGGCAGCGCATTTGACTGCAGATCAAGAGGTCCCTGGTTCAACTCCAGGTGCCCCCTCTTTTGCTGCTTTTTCACCTTTTTTTCCTCCACAGATCCCTCACACACAGACCACGGAGAGCCTTCCTTACCCCTCCGAGGTCTCGGGAATCACTGGGTGATCTTTTGCCAAGCCTGAACTCCCGGCTTTGCCACGTCCCCCTCTGCTCTCCCGAGTTCTGCAGGGCCACACAAACTCCACAGCTGCCGCTCGAGCTTTTCCTGTTGGAGTAATTACCCTTAATTTAAAGGGTGAATTCCGCGTATAACGCGTTTCTAGAAGTACGAGCCGTGCTGAGCTGTCTCCTCCGGGCTCGGAGGCCCAGGCCGGGCCGGTTGGGCGGCTGTGCTGGCACAGCTCATCCTGGGGGTAGCCCCGGGGCTCGAACCCGTGACCCGCGGCCCCGCGGGCGGCAGCGCTGCCCCTGAGCCACGCCCCGGGCGCGGGGCTNACCGGTTCGAGTCCTGCCGGGCCCCAGCGGGGACTGCCGGCTCCAAACCGGGAGTTCAGCGGCTCGATCCCGGGAGATCACAGGCTTCAAACCAGGACACCACCGGTGCTATCCCGGGAGATCACAGGCTCCAAACCGGGACATCACCGGCTCTATCCCAGGAGACCACCGGGCGTATCCCGAGAGGTTCTCCAGCTCAGCCCCGCCCCGCCCCGGCACAGGAGATCCTTCCTCAGCTCTCCCCCACCCCCGTCGGGGAGGTGCCAGGGCCTGACCCAGCCCGGGCAGTAGCGGAGGTGCCAGAACCGTCGGGCTCTGCCCCGGGGCAGGCTGTCCGTCGCTGAACTCTCCACTTCGGCCCCAAAGGTCGGAGCCGGAGACGCTGCCCGTCCCCTCCGGGTGCTGGGACGAGCACAGCCTGCCAGACCTGTCCCGTGGCATTAGGTGCTTTGGGGATTACTCACTGCATCATTTCCGGGCGTTTCTTTGAGATTGCTGCAACCAGCCTCACTTGAAGCAGGCTCAGATCTTGTCTTAATTCCCTGGCAGTGCCCAAGACCAGGCTGGACGGGGCTTGGAGCAGCCTGGGACAGTGGAGGTGTGCCTGCCATGGCAGGGGGTGGGAATGGATGAGCTTTCGGGTTCCTTCTCACGCGAACCACTCTGGATTCCATGAACGGAAAGAAAATTCCCCCAGGCCCGGTACTGAGGAGCGTCCCCGCCGGCTCTTTCTCTCCCTCCTCCTCCTCCCGCACCGTCTCTACTGCGCGCCGCCATCTTGCCCGCCGCCTCAGCGGCGCGCCGGAAGTGACGTATGAGAGGGGGAAGACGCGCAGACGCCCAAGCGGCGGCGCGCGGTGATGACGTACTTCCTGTCCCGGTAGCGGCGGGGGAAGCACTCGCCCGGTGGCCGCGATGGGGGGGGGAGACCTGGTGAGGGGAACGAGGGAACTGGGAGGGGAACGGGGGAACCGGAGGGGCTGAGAGGGGAACCGGGGAAGCGTGAAGGGAGCCGGGGGTGCTGAGGGGAAGCGGGGCGTGAGAGGGGCCTGAGGAGTCTGAGGGGGTCCGGAGGCTGATGGGGCCGGGAGGGCATCCGAGCGTTCGGGTGCTTTGAGGGTAACTGCGAGGGGGGGAGAGGGGGCGGGCGAGCCTGAAGGGGANCGGCTTCCCCTGGACCTGAGGCCGCTCCCGAGGCCTGCGGCAGCCACGAGTCTGTTCTTCGGGCTGGCTCCCGGCACTGGGGGGCCGGGCCCTGCCCTGGTCCCTTGGTGCCAGGGCCCAACCTGGTGCCAGTCCCGGGTCCCGTGCCGCTTCCAATCCTGATGCCAGTGTCGGTTCCAATCCTGGTGGCAATCCTGGTGCCAGTGCTGGTTCTAATCCTGGTGCAATCCCGATGCCAATCCTGGTGCAATCCCAATGCCAATCCTGGTGCAATCCCAGTGCCAATCCCGCTCTCTGCAGAACCTGAAGAAGAGCTGGCACCCGCAGACGCTGCGCAATGTGGAGAAGGTGTGGAAGGCGGAGCAGAAGCATGAGGCCGAGAGGAAGAAGATCGAGGAGCTGCAGCGGGAGCTGCAGGAGGAGCGGGCACGCGAGGAGATGCAGCGCTACGCCGAGGACATGGGCACCGTGCGGTGAGCCAGGGGACACGGGGACGTGGGGGCTGTGCAGTGAGCCAGGGGACACGGGGACATGGGGGCTGTGTGGTGAGCCAGGGGACACGGGGACACAGAATGAGCCAAGGAATGGCATGCAGACAGCACAGAGAGCATGGGGACAGCACAAGGATAGCACAGGATCACAGGGATGGTGATGGGCACAGGACAGGAAGCACAGGGGACAGGGACGGCACAGGGGACAGCCGGCCGTGGCCCTGCTCTGGGGCTGGCGTGGTGCTGCCCGTGCCCCTGGCAGAGCCGTGGGGACAGTGGCTCTGCTGCTCATGGAATGGGTTGGGGCGGAAGGGACATCAAACCCAGCCAGTGCCACCTCTGCCAAGGGACACCTGCCACTGTCCCAGGTGCTCCTGTCCGGCCTGGCCTGGGACACTCCCAGGGATCCAGGGGCAGTCCCAGCTGCTCTGGGATTTCTCTTCCATCCCCTCCCCTTCTTCCCAGGGAGGAATTCCTTGCCAAAATCCCACCCAGCCCCCCCTCTGTCAATTCAAACCCGTTCTCCGTGTCCTGTCCCTCCATCCCTTGTCCCAAGTCCCTCTCCTGGAGCCCCAGTCAGGTGCTGAAAGACCCCAACCAGGTCCCCCCAAAGCTTTTCCAGGCTGAACAATCCCACCCCTCCCAGCAGAGGAGCCCCATCCCTCCAATCCCATCCTTTGGGCCTCGCTCCCACAGCTCCACCACCAAACCATCCCAGCTCACTGCCTGAGCCCTCAGACAAAGCCCTGGGAGCTCAAGGAGAAATCCAAGGGGTTTTATTTTGGCGCAGGAAGCGCGAGGAGAAGCTGGAGTGGATGTACCAGGGCCCCGGGGGAATGGTGAACAGGGACGAGTACCTGCTGGGGCGCCCCGTGGACAAGTTCATCCTGGACAAGGTTGGGGACAGGGACGCCGGTGGCTCTGGGGACACGGGGCTGCTGCCCGGCTCCATCTTCGCCAGGGCCGGGGCCAGCTCCGTGCTGGACATGGCCACCAAGATCCGCGAGGACCCGCTCTTCATGATCAGGTGCGTGAGAAACGAAGCTCGCTCTCGAAAACGTTCTGGTTTTAGTAGGGGGTGATAAGGGACAAATCCATGGCAGCGCTGGATGCGTGGCCAGAGGCACCCCGGCCAGCCAGGGCGGCTCTTCTGGTCTCCTCTTCCATTGGTAAGGACCATACGTACTCAGACCTTTCCTTGAACTCCTTTACACGTTCTGGGAATTCTTTGGCTTGGTTCGCCCCTGAGCTGCCTTTCTGGAGGACGTGCAGCAGCCGTGGATGTGGCTTGGGCGTGGCTTTGAGTCGCGTGTCACCTCCTCACAGCGGCCCCTGTTCCTCGGGGCTGGTGCCTGGAGAGGCTCCCTGGAGCAGAGGCTGGGCAGAGTTAAAGGAATAAAGTGGGGATTTATTAAAGGCCTTCCCAGGACACACCCTGGGCAGTGCCAGAGCCGTGGCTCTGCCCAGGATGGACCCTGAATCACGAGTTCTCACACTTTTGTAAGTCCTTTTTGTAGTTTTATAAACCTCTTTATAAGTTTGGTCATCCCATCCCTCAGATTTTCCCTGAGCGTGCAGGTGGCTTTTGCCATTTCCACAAGTGCCCAACTCGGCATCAGCCGTTCCACAAATCTTGAGTTACGAAAGTCACAAAGCTCGGTTGCGAAAATCAAAATATTCGTGATTATTTCACACCTTCAGCCGCTTTCTCCACGAGAATGCACGGCACCTAGCAGCCACGTGGGTACCTGCGAGAGCCAGACCTGCAAGTGTGTCTTGGTTTGGAAGA
>WAAG01004136.1:0-19977 GCA_013390105.1 Tichodroma muraria
TAATTACTAAAATACTGTATATTACACAGATTTGTAACATAAATTAACATAACAAATCACTTTACGACAGCATCTTATGAAACAGTCTGCCACACACTGCCAAATAAGTGGATTACATCAGCTTCATGGGCTACGTGAAATGTTTTGCTTAAGTAACGTTATTTAACTTCTTAATGTTTTTCCTTCAGTGAAGAAGGAAAAAAAATACGTGTAATTATGGATTAATTATCTTTGGGATACTGTTTATTTTGCATGGATTTTTTTGGGGGATTGTGCTTTTTTCCCCTACTTTTTGCCTATCATGACTCTTTTGTTATGTTTCTGTCATTGCTGCTTTAGGTTCAAGCAGGATTCACCAGGCACAGCTCTTTTGAAGTCTGTGGTTATCATCCTGTTCTGTTTCCAGACATGCTCTTTTGGAACAATGTGTTAGTTCCTTGTTAATCATGCTAAGAATTATGTTTGCTTTTAAATGATAGATTTGGACTGACATTTATGCCCTAAGTTTCTTAAAACAAAGCTGCTCTTTGAGGTGTCAGACATGTTGTAAAGGCCGTAAGAATTCTCAGATAAACACTTCTGATTTTTGCCCCATCACTGTAGTATAAGAGGAGAAAGACAAAATGGTGCTTCATGAGCCAGGGTTTTACTGCTTTATGGTGACAGATAATGGTAATATTTACTGCTTATGAGCCATGCACATAAATCTACATATTTATGTAGTAATGAATACAGTAAAATATTGTGGCATTTCTACTTAGAACATAATTGCCATGTATATTAACACAGATCTGGATGTCATAGAAAGTGAGCCAAAAATAAAGGTGTTTTACCAGATTGATTCAATACTATGGGAATATTTAAGCTGTAATAAGGGAGGTTCTTGAGACATAGACTGAAATATTTCTGTTTATATGTAATAACAATGTAAAGGTGATAAGCAGTGTCATTCTTACAGCTGATTACATGCTGCAAAAGTAGCTGTAGACTAGTTCTTGTACTAAATTTCTGAAGTGTATTAATAGCTCTGTTCTTTAGAGTCAAAGCAGATTGGAAATCGAATTAAAAAAAGGAGTTCTGCTAACTTGGTTTACTTTTTTCTAAAACTTTGCACCTCTTTTCCCCTTGCTCTACCATGTCTCCTTTTCCATTTTCCATTTATCTCAGCCTAGATACACCAAACCTTGAATGAAATTAATGTTTTTCTTTTCTCTATCTGAACACCTGCTTGTCATCACATCACCTGCCCCAGGTTTGGAGCATTTCGATTGTTTACATTGATTGGTTTTGAAAGCTGCTCTCCTGATCTGTTCTCCATCCAGCATTGCATCCTTGTACCTTATTCCCCTGCTGTTGCTGTCTCCTTGTCCTCTGAGCACCACCCTTCCCCTGTGAATGATCCCCATGCTCTTGCTTTGGGCTCCCTTTGCTTGTTGGAGGTGTAATGGTGCTGTGGTAAACCCAGCACCCAAATGCTGTTGTTGGCCCTCTGCAGGTGTGAGCAGGCTGGGAACTCTTGGCTTTGGGAGCAGGTTCAGGAGCTCCTTGTCTTCTCCAGCCACAACTGACCTTGGGAGGATTTCATGATTCTAAACCTGAGCACAGAGAGCGCTGCCTTGTGATGTACCATCTTTATCCTTCATGTCCTGTGTATGGAGCACTGGCCCAGGAGACCTCACCTACAAGTGCATCAGAGACTGTGCCATGGGGGACTTGAGCACGACCTGTGGTCTGTTCAGAACATCACAAGATTTACCAGCAAGATGTCCAGGTAATGGTGATGGTCTTGATGCTGAAATGAGGGGTGGGAATGTTGAGGATGTGTTTTCTATGGGTGTATATGGATGTATACATCTATGGATGTATATACAGGTTGAAATCAGACTTTAAGCCTTGCTGGATAGTTATAATGGTGGTAGCAAGCACTTCTAAACACATGCCAGAGCTTTCAATTTTATTGATGTGCAAGGCCAAATGAGGGTTTTTTTTTAAGGTTCTGACCCAGCCCCTTCCCATCTGTATGGGCCTGTTTCTCAGGCCCTAGTAATGAGGAAGAATCTCTAAAAAGATTTCTCTAAAAGGAGAGATCTCTAAAAGGATTTCTCTAAAAGGAGAAAAGGAATCTAAAAATTCTAAAAGGAATCTCTAAAAGGATTTCTCTCTAGTAATGAGAAAGGATCAATTGACAAGAGAAAGGGTGATTGCTAGTGTTGAGCAGGGAAAAGGTACGTGCTGCTCTCAGGGTTTTCTTAAAACAGTTTCTTTCAGCATGTTCTCTAATGACCTTGAAGGTTAGGTTAATTTGATATTGATCAGATTAACAAATGTAAAATCTGGTAAATAAAAGCAATTAATTGAAAATAGTGAAGAGGTTGAATAAAAGTAAGGGGAGCTTTAATATTTGGAAGAACAAGAGGCTACAGAACTGCTAATGTTCCTGAAGTTATGCACAAACTTTTGACTCTGTTACTTGCTAGAGAGAACTTTGATTTGAGGGGCCTCTTGTGCTTCAGCATTTGATGCTGTTCACACTGAGCCAACCACTGAAGCACAGCAGAAAATAAGGTCATCTCCCAGGATCTCCAGTCAGATTGCAAGCACCTGGACTTTCTTTAGAGGCTTGTATTTAATTAGTCCTAGGATGGCCCAGGAGAGCAGAGGACATTCTGAGCTCGCTGTCCATGTTACGTTAAAGTACTGTGCTATTGTGTCACGTTTATGTTATTGGAGGAGGTGGAAGGATGTTGAGATTTAACAGATCTCTTTCTGAGCCACGGCTGCAGACTTGGGGGTCAGACACATGAGTATCCCAGTGTTGAGTATTATTGTTGGTCCTTGTCTCTGACCTTCATGGCAGATATTCTGCCTTCCTGCTGGAGATGTGCGATGTGAGCGCAGGATAGGGAAAACCTACCCATCCTCATTTCCTTGATTCATGCAAATCCCAACTCATTCCTGGTGAGCACATCTTCCCACAGATGTGACAGGTCATGAGAGTAAACCTAGCAGCACACCCCATGTGCTCAGAATTCATGATGCTCATCTCTTCCAAAGCAAACCCTGTAGTCTGTTCTTGAGAGCAGTTTGTGTTCTGGGAGGTGCTGAGATTTATGCAAAGCTTCACAGTCCTAGCAGGGAAAGCTACAGTTTGCATTGTGCACTAACATCTTGAGGAGAGGCTTTAGGCAGATGCTTTTTCCTACCATTGCTACTTATTCTGTCCTTTACATATAAATGAGAAGACATGAGAAAAATCAGCAAGTGAGCCCAGGCTCCAGGCTGTTTGCTTTCATGCAGTGGGCAGAGAGAGAAAATGAAGTATTGTTAACTGCCTACCTCACTGCCTCCTTCAGCCCATTCTCATCCCATGAGTCCACTGAAAAGCCTTTCATATTTCTGTACTAGAAATAACATTAGCAGGGAAAAAAAACCCAACCACACTTCTCTCCATACATTGCAGCTGTATCATCTTCTCCCAGGTGCCCGTGTTGCTTTTAAGAAAAATAATAGAAATACTAGTGGGGGAAGACAGAGCACAAACAATTCCCACTCTTCCCCTTGAAGTGAGCAGTTTAAAAATGGGCTTATTTTGTTAGAATTCAGGGTAAATGCTTTTCAATAGATGAGAGATACTTTTGCTCAGTTCCAATGGACTCCACCAAATCAACCTCCCACTCAATTCAATTAATTCCCTTCCCCCTGTGTGTAAGGAACAAGGTTTGGATATAAAAACACTAAATGTAAGATTAAAACATCTACAGAGATGATCAGAAGGGAGTCTATTTTAATAACCCTCTCAGATTGCTGTGCATGAGATGTGGAAGTAGGAGGTTTAATCTCAGTGCAGTGCCTTTACAATTATAATCAGAATTGAGCTGAGTATTGGTCAATAGAAAATTTGCTCCTCAGGGTAGGGAGAGGACTGTAACAAGAATTAAGTCTCAGGACATTAGTGAAGGTAACCATCTGAAAAGAATAATCAACTGCAGTGGTATGGATCTCAGGTTCACAGAAAAAATTGTTCAAAATTAAGCAAAAACCCAGACCAAGAAATAGCAGAAAATTCACAGAGACTTAGATGATCATTGTGCAAGCAGGAGAGAAACACAAGTTCCAAGTGCATGATGCTTTCCTCTGGTGATTTTTTGCTTTAAGATATTTACAGCTGGTGTCAGTGTAAAAGGAAGATGTTCACTCTTTCCTTATCCTATAAATCAGTGCAGAGTGTATGAAAATTGTCATTACTTTTAGGCAGGTCATGGGCTGGGAGACATAAAAGGTGCCAATTGAAAACACTGTCCTGTGGGTGCCCACCTCGTTATTTGCTAAGATGTGAATTTCATTTCTTGGTTTTTTTGCTACCCTCTCTGTAGGCTCTGTACTCAAAGGAAAGAAATTATGTTAGTGATACAATTACGAGTTTTAGCAAAAGGCACTTGGGTTTCTTCTTTGTTCTTGGGGTTTCTCAGGGCTCCATTCTCGGCCCTGCGCTCTTCAACATCTTCATTAATGACCTGGACACAGGGCTGGAAGGGACACTGAGCACACAGATCTGTTTATAGATGATACGAAACTGGGAGGAGCTGTTGACTCCCTTGAAGGCAGGGAGTCCCTGCAGAGAGAGGGCTGGGCAATCACCAGCCATGGAAGTTCTGCAAGGGAAAGTGCAGGGTTCGGCGCCTGGGACGGGGCAGCCCTGGCTGTACAGACAGACTGGGGAATGAGAGGCTGGAGAGCAGTGCCACAGAAAGGGGCCTGGGGACCCAGTCAGGGGAAGGCTGAATGTGAGCCAGCAGTGCCCTGGCAGGCAGGAGGGACATGCCTGTCCTGGGGCCATCAGGCCCAGCATGGCCGGCCGGGCGAGGGAGGGAGGGGATTGTCCCGCCCTGCTCCGCACCGGGCGGCCTCACCTCCAGGGCTGGGGGCAGCTTCGGGTGCCACAGCACAAAAAAGACACTGAGCTGTTACAGAGGCTCCAAAGGAGGGTCACAAGGGTGGGGAAGGGTCTGGAAGGGAAGCTGTATGAGGAGCAGCTGAGGGCACTGGGTCTGTTCAGCCTGGAGAAAAGGAGACTGAGGGGAGACACTGTGGTCTTCAACAACCTCACCAAAGGAAGCAGGGGGGAAGGTGCCAATCACTTCACTCTTGTGACCAGTGACAGGACTCAAAAAANATACTCAAAACAGGAAATGGTTTTAGCAAAAGGCACTCAACAAAAAAGTTTTCTGGAATTACAATTTCATAGTCATGAAAATGTTTGCATTTCTGCAGGTTCTGACCATCTATAGTATTTAGCATTTCAAATTTTTCCATCAGTGTGTAAATATTAACAAATCAGGATGCTTTTTATGCCAAGGCAGTTTACTGTGAGGGTAAGCTATTGCCTTAATCCTTTTTAAAGCTGAAGATTTTCTAATATCAGTCACTAAGCACAATTGTTAGTCCTCCATGGTTTAAATAGTGCAGTAGAGGTGTCCATTTCTTATGCAGAAGAAGTAGAATGTACAGTGTGGAGTTTCCTTCAGTTAAATCTTAGTCACATGATATGGTACTTGAAATTACCATTTCAATTTAAAAGTGGATCTTTTTTCAATGAGCTGACAGTTATGATGTCTTTTCAATATATTTATCACTGCTTCTGAATAATGAAATTACAGGACTCAAGGAAGTGGGATCAGGCCTCGTCTTTGAAAACTGTCTCTGCTGGGGAATAGTCTGGCAAGGCCAACAGCAGCCAGGTAACCCTGTCAGTTATTCCACATCAGGCTGGGCTTGCCTAGGAAAATATGTCAGAAATATCAGCCTGGGGGACAAAAATCATCAAAACTGGCACCAGTGGCAAAAAAAGTCATTGGAGGCAGGTTGGTTTTTTTTTGTGGGAGGGTAAGACAGACAAAACAGGGTCAAATAATGGGTAGAGGTATGGCAAGGTATACAAAACTCTCTATTTTACTGCAAACTGCAGGAATCACCTTCATATATAAGAGCTGCAAGATATAGCAAAAAACTTGTAAAGCTGAATATAAAATGAATATTCTGGAGTGAACGTAATCTAATTATTTGGGAGTTCAGATGAAGGTGATGCTAGTTCTTCTTAAAAATAGCACTGATGCTCTGGAAATCTTGAACAAGCTATTAAGGAATTACCAGATTGCAGGCAAATATTTTTTTTTTAAATTTGCTTCCAGTGCGAAGGCATATGGTGCCGCTGTGTCTCAAGCAATAAATAAGCAGATGTCAGAAATGTAGCCTGTGTTTGACACTGCTTGAGCTGCCTCTGCCTCCCCAGAGCCCGAAGCTGCAGCCCATTTATGGTGCCTACCAGAGTCAGAGCATCAGCTTGAAATGCCACTGAGAGGCTCGGGAATGTCACAGTGCCATCAGCCTCGCCCATGTGTCCACCAGAGCTTGGCTTCCTTCTTGGTAATGAAGGTTTCCCTTCTTCAGACAAGAGATCAGACCTGGGCAGTGCCCCTGAGAGGGAGGAAGGGCCTGAGCTGTACTTTCAGTCATTCTGACTGTCCCAGGTGGATTATTTGGATGATTGCAGGATCATTTGGTGGCTTTCTCTCACAAGGCATCTTTGAACCTAGCCTGCCTTAATCTAGTCCTGAATAGAAGTTAATTTAGAGCTATTCAGAAGCTAATTTAGAGAGGTTTACTGAGCTCTCTTCAAGACAGCAGTCTTTTAGGATTCCATTTCTAAATTGTGATTTTTCTTTTTACTGTGGTTTCCAGGCTCTGCACGAGGGAAAAATATCTTGGTTACTATTGTAGGACATGAGATGGTGGTTAATGGTTGTTACTTTATCTTCAAGAAGTGCTGAATTCTTCTTGAAATACTGATGATACCTTCACACAGCACATGACACATCTGTGTGGCTCTTAACCCCACTAGCACAGGCAGAGATACCACCAGCAGCCTGCAGTGACCCTTGGATTGCAGCAAACACCCAGTTTTCTGTATTTTCCCCCCAGGAATAATCTCACTGTTGTCATTCTCGTTACACACATCCTACCAACTGTTTGTCATCTTGCCACCAAACAAGCTCCTGAGGCCCAGTGATGCTGTTCAGATGAATCCCTGTCCACATTGCACCCAGTCCTGCCTTCTCCCGAAGAAAACGTGGGTATGAGCACCATGTCCTAGGAGGATAACAGGAGAGGGTTCACCTAGAGAGGTAACCAGATATTGTTTAAAAACCCACAGTATTTTCAATAACAAACCTAGGAGCAACTGGCACTGGATTTTCTGGAACACTTTTTGTGCATTTTAATTGCAAGTTGTCTGAAGACTCTGGATGAACCTCATTCCAAACTTCAGGCTCTTGTGTCTTGAGGCCATCAGGTGTACCAGATGCTGAAGATTGAGCAGCAAATGCATTTGAGGCCATGTGAGCACCACAGAATTGGCACCTGGTCTGTATCTTGTCCATCTGGCCTAGGATTTCTTCTGTGAGGTAGGGCCTTTGGCCAAATTACTGTATCTCTGACAGGTTCAGAACAAGGACTATACCACATGATTTGCGGGGCAGTGTAGAAACAGGCAGAGGTGAGTGTCCCCTGTTGCTAACTGATTACCAAAAAAGCCCTTTGGGGACATTGGGAAGACTCCTGCTCTGGAGGATTACTGTATTTTCTTGGTGGTGCATCAGTGTTTTCTGACTGAAATGACTCTAAACCAATAATTCTTTACATAATACAGGGTAAGAGCAGGAAGGATACAGGTGAACCTGGAGAAGGTGAGCTTTAGAGCTTCCCCCCTAAATCTGAAATGTAGCACCAAGGCACTCAGGTGAAGCACTCACCAGGCTGCTTCACTTGCAAGAGAAACATGCAGCTTAGCCCAGGGCAACCCCTTGCTCAGAGCTCTTTTCCACTTCAGCTGAATTGTATCCACCACCTGATCCCACCTGTGCAAATGTGGCGTGACCTATTGATGGCATGTTTGCATTGACCTTAAACCAAGATGTTTTAATTCATATTTAGTGTGAGGAAGAAATAAGACCTTCAGTGTTCACATGACACACCTTTCTGTGCCCATGCAACCCAGTCTAAGGTCTGCCCCTAAATTCCAGCGGATTGCAGGAGTTCAGGATTTTCCTGGAGTGTCAGGTGGGGAGCATGAGTCTTGTTTTTAGAGAGAACTTTTGAAAAAATTGTGGTTGGTGGAGAAGTTAACTCGGGCTGAGATGTTTTCTTTTTCTGTTACTCCTTCCAGTCAGATAACTAAATTGATTAAAAAGCTGTTTTTGAAACAGAGGATTACTCAGTCTTTTGTAGTTCCTTTTACAAGAAAAACGTGCTCAATAGAAAGGAACCTAAGGTTTGCAGTAGAGAGAGATAGCCCTGTAATCTTTGTGTCTATGTGTGGGAAGTACTCGAAAATTGCCTCCTACGGACAGATTAGTGAATTGTTGGTAGAGGAAAGTTTCTTAAAAATTATGCTTTGCATAAACTTTAAATTGCAGAAAACATCTACTTTCCTGTTATCTCCATTATTTATGTACTATCTGAAACAAATGTCAGGCTGACACCTCACAAATTGTTTGCTACTGATTCTCCTATTACTTTACAGATGTTCCAAAAGTTTTCACACCATCTTCTCAGAAAATATCCAAAGATGAGGGCAGGTTTCATTCTGTAGCATCATTGTTTTGGCAGATACGAAGAAAGTTGAGTGGGCTGATCACGTGCTTCCCATCTGTCAGCTCATCACTGTTAATAGGTGCTTGAAGGAAAATTGCAGTTATTTCACACAGCACTGGAAGCTGAAAGTTCATATGTCACAAAAAGATGGACATGGAAATAACAGACTTTTTTATCTACAAAAGACATCCTTGTGCTGCCCTGTTGGGGTGGTTATCTTGTGTGCACTTGTGATCTTGGTCTAATTTGGACTTGCTGATGCTCCCTGAAAAGGACGTTACCCTCAGCCTGGGCCTGTCTTCCTCAAGACATTGAAATGTAGAGCAGAATTTTTCCAGTAGCGCTGACTACAGTGCACAGGTTTTCCTGATTCCTGGAACTACAGCTTATTCCTGAATGCCAGCTATTGACCCCTCTCTCTCAGCTGCTGTGTGTAGTGCTGTTTCTTATCCACAGAACTAAGGGTACAGCAGTTTCACAGGAGCAAGTTCATATATCCACCATGGATGAAAGTTTCTCCAAATGCATGTTGGACTCTATACCTTTAGTGGTTTTAATGACTAAACCATAAAATTTCCTTCTCTTGCTTGTCTGAAACCCATTCAAACAACCCAGTCAGACTGTCCACGTCTGTGCCTTCCTGGGCTGCAATTTATCTCAGATGATAAATACAGAAAGCTGTGCTTAGCCTGGATTAGAGGCATCCTGCAGTGTTGGAAACAGCTCAGTACCTGCAGGTTTGGGTACAGCATGTTACAGCATGACAGTAGCATGGCTGAGTTGTTAAAATGGCCAGTTTGCCATTTGTAGTGCACCAGTCAAATGAAACTTGTCCTGCTATTGATTGTTAACAGCAGCTAAGCAAGCTCTTCAGTGTGATTCATCTCCCCTAAATTTAGCTGCCTAAATATTAGACATCTCATCTGAACCAGTCATCTACTGTAGTCTCAAAATTAGTCATCAGAGATAAGCAGCTCAACAATACCTGTGTCAAGAGAGGTTTCTGGCAGAGATAAGGGGTTAAGTCATCTCTGGAGGTAACTGTTTTTCTCCACTCTTTCTGACTTAATTTAGTGACTTCTGACAGCAAGGCAAGGGAAACTCTGTTCTTTGCTCTGTTTTCCAAAAGTATCTTTTCCATTTGAGCTATCAATATCCTTCATTTTAATTATGAAAAAATGTCTTTGTGTGTGAAGCACCACCTGGATTTGCTGCCTTGATTTTAAGTTATCGCCCCTTATTTTCTTATTGTTTCTCCTGATTGTGAATTAGAATAATTTCCAAGGATGGGTGAAAAAGAAATGTTCTTTATTCTTTATTTAAACACATTTTTTCCAGTAATCAATAGTATAACTGGAACTCTGGGTTTCAATGCTTTCTCCTAAAAAACATAGATCAGAGTATTGTGAAGCCATCCATCTTCCCTGTCAAACATTTAATTTATTGTGCTGTTCATTTATAGCTTGAGACTAGAGAACTATTGGTTGACAAAAGAGGATGGATGACTCTTTTATTGAGTCCTTATACAGCTGGCAGAAGATAGCAAATGGAGGAAGGAGATGTGCAACACTCATTTCCAAACTTCTAATAAATCGTGGATGGATCACAAGGAATTTATGCTAACTTAAATAACTTTCCAAAGGATCAGGAATTGACAATCATTTGTCTCCTTCACTGTAGTTAAACTTGAGCATCAGAAAGCAGGTTAAGAAGAAACTTCTATAGTGGTACACAACAGCTAATGTGGATATAGACAAATAAACAGCATGATCCATTTCTAACTCTAATATGGCTATTGCTTCATGCCTCTGAAGCTCGAGCAGCATTAGCATTCGAACAGTTCTTATTTATTTGTCCCATTATACATCAGTGCTCCTTTTCAAGTGAGGATTTCAGGGTGGTGGCCAAGTGATGTCAGTACTTCTCAGGGGCTCGGTTTGTCGGTGTGGGCCAGGAGGGTCCTGCTGTGGGAGTGCTTTGAGCCCGGCCGCCGCTGCCTCAGAACTTGCTGCTTATGAGGCACCGGGCATCCCTCAGCCTCCTCTCCTGCAATTCCCTTCCTTTGATCATTTTGATGTACACAGAAATCTTACCATGGTAGAAAAACACAGAAGCTTATTGGTTTGAACTAATAATTTCCTGAGTTTAGTATCTTTCTGGTTTTTTGCAGTATCAAGTTGTAGGTTTTATCTTCAGCTTTGGGGACCTTTGTCACTCTGCTCCTTTGCTTTTTCTTACCATATCTGAATCCATCTTCCTCTGTATCTCTAATGATGTTCCAGAAGAATTCTTCATTATTTCTTAACTGTGATATTTTCTTCTTGAGGGAAGTTCTGCTATAACATTTAAAATACATCTTTTTTTTAATGATCTCTTGACTGCATATTATCAGTGGGTATGAGCCATGCAATCTGAACTTCAATCTGCTTTATCTAGTAGCAGTAGAAGTCTTATATCCTCCCTCTCATTCACTAGAGGGGAATGAATCCTATTTAGCCGTAGCAATTAAAGAGATTGAGACTGGTTTCAAGTTAGAAATCCTAATGGGTTGATTGGAATAAAGAGCTGCATCCTGCAATTCTCTAACTTTCCTGAATTCCTCGTGTTTTGCTTTTCTTCAATTTATCTTTTAACTATGTGTTTTAAAGTTAGTATTACAGTTTATGTACATGTATGTAGAGTCTGTAAACCACTGGACAACTACTGGCAAAGAGGATTGCAGAAGCCATTATGCTCATAGAAGCTAAACAGAGGTGAATGAATGAGTGCATTCTATAATAATTCTCTGCAGAATTTCAAATAGTGTATACATGGAGTAAATGCAAGGAAAGCGTTCTCTAAGCTTTTTAAAATGAAGTGAAATTCCTGCTTGCAACATCTTAATAAACAGGAACAGGCTAAGACACATTTCTTTTAGCTGCACAAAAATGAATGGCATTTCAATCAATAAACACAATAGTGAAGAGTAACTGGTTGTAAGTATGTGGCTACAAATGTCAAATACACTAAGTATTTAGAAATAAATTGAAAAAACTGGGATTAATGCATTTTTTTATTTTTTAGAAAATACATAGTTATCAACACTGACCATCAAATTAACATGCAGAATTAATAATGTGTGATTTATTTTTGAAATGAAGAATGCTTTTATATCACAACCTCATTATGAAAGAGTCAGCCTGATAAAATCATACAAAAAGGCTCGTAAACGGGACAGCACGAATCAAAATAATTACCTTTACTCCTATTATATTCAGAAATGTTCCTGTGTAGAATACATAGAAGAAAAGGAATGCATGGATGTGATATGATGTAACAGAACTCCCCAGACTTCCATTCCACCTGCACAGCTGACTACCTTTCAGGGAAAGTACCGGACCAGACTTTGCTATTTAAAAGCTTTTAAATAGCTTGTATTAAAAATGTTATGCACAAAAGGAGAAGGCTATGGCACTTTTAAGAATTAACAGTTCAAAATACCTGCCCGTATACATCCCTGTGTGGAATGCTTTTTTCACCTTGTCTTAAGAAGCCTTTTTACAGAAACAGTGTTTTCCAGCACAGATTTCTGCCTTCCAAGCTTCATGAAACCTTACATATAGATACATTTGTAGAAACAAAGCTCTGGCCTATTATCCAGAGATAACCTTTGAGTTTGTGGAAATGCTCTCTGAAAAATATTTTCACCCTTATTCCCCAAAGTCAGAAGAACTTACCCTGCCAGTCTGTTCTCCACAGCTTTCTCAACAGAACAGCTTATGAAGCCATTTTCATCCAGTAGTAATCCTGACCCAAACTAGCAGTTTCCAGTTTACAGTGAAGCAGAGTTTGAGGTGTGGAATCAAAGTGGCCCTTCTGGGGCTGTGCTGGTTTGTCCACCCCACTTGCAGCAGTGTTGGCTGCACTGGTCAGCGAGGGCTCTGCTGGTCAGTTGGTCAGTGAGGGCTCTGCTGGTGTCACTGAAGGGGAGCCCTGGCAGCACTGGGGCACAGGGAGCACTCAGCAGTGCTGAGCTCCCATTCCTGCGTGGCAACAGCTTCCTATGCCTCTGTGCTGGGGCAAGGACTTTAATTGTAAAATATGGCCTGTCTCGAGCAAGTGCAGCGAAGAACTGATACCTTGGTTCTTCACCAGACCTTGGCCAACCCAAGGGTTGTTGGCAGCACTTACTGCAGCGTTAATGAGCGTTCCTGGTAATTAACATACTACAAATTAGTCCTGTACGCAAGAAATCTCTGAAGGGGCAGGATGGTCTGCACTAACTCCTTGTGAGGACTAGGTTTGCACACTGTGAATTCATTGACAGGCATCATTGCAATAACCACAGGTACCCTGCACCTACCCGGACGATCTGGGGCTTGTACTATTCTGCATTTTATGAGACTTGGTACATTCAACATCTTCGCAAGGAAATGAAAAGAAAAAAAAAAGGAAAGACCACAGTTACTTCAAAATGTTTGCGCCTTTTTTCCCCCATCTTTGAGGAACTGTGTTGCGATAAAAAATATATGGCTGGGAGAAGTTCCGTTAGAATTAAACTGCAGTCATTGTAAACAACAGTAAAACTTCCAGTATTTCTACTTTCCCTTTTCTGTTCCTTTTATTTTCTCAATAAATAACAGACTTGCTCAATAACTGAAATAGACTGTTTCAGTAGACCATCATGGATTTTATTTTGGTTGTGCTTTTTATGTCATGCTACTTTAAAAAATCCATTTTGCCAGGCTGTTTTTCATTTAAGCTTATTGCTAATTATTTGTTTGTCCCAAGTACATCTTGCATTTAGTGCAATAGCTACCACTGAGTTCTTGATGGCATGGGGAGATAAAACATAGGATGGCTACATACTCAACATTAGTTCCTGTTACATCCTGAAATTCCTGTTGTATGCTCCCCTACACTGCCTTCCTTTTAGCCAGGTTTACATGTGTTCTCATACTTTTTTCCACAAGGTAAAGTAAAAAAAACACTTCCCCTCCTAAACTTCCAAGATGCACACCAGGGAAAACACAGGAGGAGGTTTTGTTTAAAATGGCCCCAGCAGCATTGAGGCAACTGATGTTTTATTATGTTTCTTGGTGAACTCGCTGTTTATCAAATGTATCCTAACTGCAGAAGCATGCTTAAAAAAATAAATGTTCAATGATTTACACAGAGAAAACCTACAAAGTGTTCATTACCTTTTCATAAAATTTCCTTGCTTGTCTTACGTGTGAGCAAAAGAACTAATGTTATTTTTCTACCTCTCTCAGTATTTCATAGGCTCTCCTGCTGTACCCTTGCTGGTCTGATTTCCAGTCTCCAGTTAGCACGCAGAGCCAGGTTTTTATGATGTTCATGAACTTACATGTTGCTTTGGTGTCACAGCCATTTCCCTGAGTGGATGATAAAGCAAGTCTGTGCCCGTACACCAGGTATTGCACTTTAGCATGTTGTGTAGGGAGTCTCAAGTATAAGAAACAAAATAACCCCCTTTCAAGACATTTTATCACCAACCCTTATCACACGAAACAATCTTTTCATTATTACAGCTTTTTTCATTATTAATATTTTACTTTCCCACCAAATATCCACTGTGATCTTTTTCGATAAGTCAACGTATTTGTCCATCCAGCAATACAAAATAGCAAGGAAATAATCTTTTCTAAAGGTAAGACGAATACTGAAGTTTGCTACATGTGTTTTAAGCTTGACTGAAATCTAAAAGCTTTGTTGAATACATTTAGAATATTCACTTTTTGTTTAAATGGTTTTAAAGGGTGAGATGGATTTCACTTTTTTCCATTTCTGTCTTTTTGGTGCATCTTCACATAGGGATGTATTTGCCTTTTGGGAAGTTGACAGTGTAAGTGGCTGACAAACTAGCTAATAAATCTGAGGTTAATAGGGTTGTAGACAGCCAAGTACATAGGCGTAGGAAGGATCACCAGCCACAGAATGCTGCACATCTAGAAGCTGTCAATACAGAGTATGAAAAATGCAAAGGACAAAGCAAAAGTAGAAGTTCCAGCTCATTTTTCTGCTTGCTGAAGCAATCTCTCACATCAGCATATCCTGGTCCTCTAGGGAAGGCATGTACTTAGGGTTTGATCTTCCACTCATGCCAGAAAAAAGTCTCTTTTTTAACCCTAAGTGGAGAGGATCAGATTGCTAATGATTGTCCCCCCAGAAAAAGTAAAAAGGCCTCAGGTTATACCAATATGACATGTCTCTGCAAGAAATAAGACTCTCTACTGCTTGTGTAGAAATTAGTTTGAATTCATTTAGAGGTATTTAGAGATGGGTATTAGAGCTTTAAAGCTGATTATTCTAGTTCTCTTAATTAGTGGACCAAATGTTTGATACAGCTGCTGTGCACTCATGGTATTGAGGATGGTATTATTCCTCTGGTTTCCATCCAGAGGAAAAAAAAAATCTTTTGAAGAAATTTTCTGTGCAGTAAATTAAATCCCTTGAAGTAGCTTTGGCCAGAAATTTGAGTACGTCAGCATGGGGCTCTAGGGTTCAGCAGAGTCGCACTGATGGCTGTCACCTGTGATTGTCATTGAATTATGCAGTGGAATTCTCTTAATGCCTGAACACAAGTATGTAATAGGAAAGGGTGAAAAGATGTTGCCATTCCACCAAAACTCTTCAAAGAAATGACAATTGCTGAAGCACTGCATCTTTAATATACTCTCCACTTGTCTGAAGCCACCATAAAAATAGCTGGCTGGAGACTTAAAGGTGTGCACATCTCAGAACTGCCAGGGAAACCCTCCCTGCACTAGGCAGACTGCCAGGCTGCTCAGCTGGGTTCTTTGAAGGCATGATGCCCTGAAGGCTCCGTTTTCCCCCTCTTCTTCCCTGTGAGATGTCTCAGATGTTTTTTGATCATGGAAAGACCTTGCCAAGGGGTTACCATTTCAAAGGGAGCCAGGATGCCACACTCCAGCTGGTCTGCAGTAGCTTGCCTCTGTTCTCAGAGGTGCTGTGGACACCATCCCATCTCACGGCCTCCCACTTGTGGCAGAGCAGCAGCAGCTCCTGCTGGCAGCTGCTTACAGCTGGGGAATGCTTCCCACATGGCACAGAGAAGCAGGCAATGGGATCTGAGCTTGCCAAAAGGGGAGACCTGGGAGAGCTCTGCTCTGGCTGGGAGCTGCACGGGGGTGTTTCTCACGGGGTGGCCACCTGGCCATGGGTGAGCCACCACACAGCCCATCCTCTTTGCCCTTGTGCACAAGGTTGAACCAGTGCCCTGAGTTGGGATTTTATCTTTTTTAAATATTTTTTTTAAATACATACTAGCCACATAAGGACACAAGTTCTTATACAAAAGTCTTGGTCATTCAGCAGGGTGTTCTGCAGGAAGGTTCTGGTGGGAGGTGTCATGAAAACACGTGTGAGAACGAGTGTGTGGTTTAAGTGCCAGTTTGGGGGCACTGGGTAATGACAGCAAATCTCGATTCACAGTATTACCTGAAACAACACCTTTGCCCAAAGTACTTGGACGTGCCATTGACTATGGCAGGAGTTTTAGAAACCATCCGAGATCAGCTCAGAGATGAATAAAATCAGGTGAAATTAAAGTCAGGCAAACAAGAAGTGTGTTTGGAAGCGTTTTTCTCTGACCCACAGGAAAAGGCGTGTTAATAAGCACAATGGTTGTATTTTCAATGAAACTTGGTTTGATGCTTAAAGGGGAGATGGATAATTAAGACTTCATCTTCCAAAATATTAAATATTGATTTGTAGGCGTTTAGCAGCAGGCATAAAGCTCTTCTGAGAACTGGCTGTAACTGTCTAAAAGATTAGAAAAGATTTTACTTCTCCATGTAGAATTTAGCATTTGTTTTCTTTATTTAAAATTTATAAAATGAGAGTAAAATAAATCAGGAGATAAACTTCTAGCCCTCCGACTGTGTTTCAGTTCTGCTTTATGTGGCCTTGCAGAGTCAAAACGGGTATATGATTTTTTTTTTAAGTTTGTATTGGCTTTTGGTTTATTGAAGTGTCAGGAGGTTTATAAGCTCCTCAACTCCAATTTTGATTGTTTTATCCAACTACTGTCACTTCTTATCAGTATTAAAGGCAGAAATCAAAAGCATGGGACCCGTGGGAAGTAGCGTTTCAAATGTACACTGCTTCTCCTTTTTGTCACTGTTCTGAACTGTGCCCCTCTGCTCCTGACAGCAAACCCACAGTGAGATAAGGAGGTGAGTGTCATACCTCATTAATTCATTTGTGAATTAAGCAAAGGTGTTTTTAGCTTGAGTGTGTATCTTTCCACCTGCCTTTGTCCTTTCTTTGTGACTTGTGAAAGCTGCTCAAGTCCAGCACGTCCCCTATCACATAGGGCAGCTTTGGTCTAGGAGCCCATTTGTCTCCAGCCTTTCACTAATTGTACACTGGGAATCAAGACAATTTGTTTAAACAGGTGAAAAAAGAGTACTGCTGCTCAGCTGCGTCCTGCAGATGTTTCTCCCAAAGAGGAAGTAACCCAGATTCATTACCTGGGATTGGGAGCTTAGCCCTGCGTGTGGCACTTGCTGCTCTGAGCAAAGCTAACCAGATGTTGAGCTCCCTGGAAGGTGCTGGGCACGGGCTGCCCACAGGACACTGCTGTGGTCCCAAGGAGGCAGGTGTAAGTGGTTTGAAAAACCATCTCTCTGCAGAAAGAAAATACCCCACGGGAGAGTTAATTCTCACTAGGCAGTGTCTGGGTGGGCTCTTTCCTTAATCACAGCTCGACTACAAAAGAATCTTCACTGAGTAAAACTGAGATATTTTTAACTATGTATTCATGGCTCCATGTTCAATCTCTGTAGTAATAGCCAGTCTTGTAAATCAAGGACTCCTTTATTCATGATAAAGCATTTGTGCAGTAACTTTTTTTATATATATATATGTCTGTGCATTAGAAACTGACATGAATTTTCACATTCATTTTGTTTGGGTTAACAAGTGTATTGAATTTAAGAAGCTGCATTTTCTGTGCTTTATTTGCAGTAGTTTCAAGTTGGTCAAATCTATTTCATAATATTCTCTATTTTATGCAAACTCACTTTAAATAAGTGCAAGCAAAATACGTTCATTTCACCACTGGATCAATTTATTAGGTTTTGAAAGTGCATTCCCACTCTACCATCGACAGCAGTAAAGGGAAAAAGGGAGGGGCAATGACAGAAAATCTATTTGACAGAATAAATAGTTTCTTTGCACGTATGTGTGTGGGTTTATATGGGTAAAGTAATGGTGATGGCACTGATGAAGCAGATATGTTTTAGCATTCTAATGACAAATTGTAAAAGATGACACATGTTAAAAAAGACGATGTTTATTGGAGATTTGATTATTTCCTACCTTCACCAAACAGAAAATTGACTGAGACAACAGAATCCAGCAAGTTAGAGTCCAAATTGAAACACTAAGTCATGTCTACATGGCAAGTAAAAAGTAATTAAAAAAAGAATCACCAGCTTTAGAAGAGGGAGAAAAGAGAGGAAACACAATTAGAAGTCAATACTTAAATCTTACTTAAACACTGCAATTGCAAAAAGCAGATATTTAATAAATAAGATTTTGCAGTGGCACAAGCAGAGAGGAAAGACACTAGGGTGAAGCAGGCAAGTTGTACATTTGCACATTACTAAGTAAGTATACAGACAGGATATTTGTGTGTCCTTGGGTGTTTATTACATTCCTTACCTTCTCTGACCATTTAATCTGGGCTATAGACCCAGGAGGGACATACACTTCGTGGTATTTTCATTTTGACATTTTTACGGTTAAATGTTGTGCAGACTTAAATTTTTTTGTGCTCAACTTTAGCTTCTTGAATCCTGAAGTCCTTTTATTTATCCTGTCATCTGTCATTGATGTAACTGACTTCTGTGACAGTATTGACAGAATTTATCTAAGAGTTTGCTGGATGGCACATTTCACAGAATCAAATATAAATAAAAGGGTCCATCACCTGGGGGATATGGGATTGGAAGTCAATGGGTGTTGAAGGAGCTTAGTTTCACAAAGACCTATTCAAGAACTCACAATCCCATCTTACAGATTTATCTCTTTATATATGACCATGTTCATATTCCCTTCAGGTCAGGTAGCAATATGTTGTTGTTCTTTTTTCTTTCATGAGACCTGGCAGATAATCAAATATGTACCTGCATTTCTTTCTGACATTTCAGAAATGCTAAATATTGTATTCTGGTGATAATGCTTTCTGAAGAAGGAAGGAATGGCCCATTTAATAATGTATACTTCATTTACAGTTTGGAGTGTTAGCCAACTACTTGTGATGATACCTCTTCCAGTCATAATACTGATATATGCAGAGTTCTAACTACATTTTTAAATAGAAAAACAACTGAATGATACATTCAAAATAATTCATGGAGAGGAAATAGATGTATTTCAGCATGGGAGAATATTTATGCATTATTTAACAGCAATAATGTTTGAATTCATACATTATGCAAATGCCATTATAATCAGGAAAATGAAAGAACTTGGACTGCTGCAACATCTTTAAATCTACCATTAGGTACTTATTTGTGCATATCATTTAATACAGCACAATGTTACAGTATGTCACTTGAAGAGAGAAGTTATCAGCGGCTAACAGGTTATAAAAAAGTAAAGCTGATGAATCCTGATTGCTACCTTGATGCTAATGTCTATAAATTTATCAGCAAACAAGAGTAAAGGCTTTAATGGTAATTTACACAAACTTCTCTTCTGGAGATGAGTTACTGTGTTTTACACAGGGTTCCCATTTTGCGTTGTGGTCCTTATCCATCCCCACCCCCACATGACAGACCGGCACACAGCGTGGGCTGACACTGCCAAATTGTATTTGCTAAATGTATCAGCAGCTATGTTCCAAAACTATCAAAAGCAGCAAGCCTGACCGTATAAAACCAAAGCTGCTTCTGTTTTATCTTCAAGACAAAACATTAAAAAAAACCAAACAAAAAAAAACCCAGAAAAAAGTAAAAATAAAAAGCCTGTGATTTGGAGAGGAGCATTAATAGACCTTCCGTCTTAGTATTTAGTTCTGTTTACACCTCTGCTTAACTAGATCCGTAACCGCACGCTCGTCTCTAAGGACGCGTGCAGACCCTCGCAGCAGCTGTGCCCCGTGCCCCGGCTGGAGCAGAGTCCCGGCTGGAGCAGGGTGCCCCGGCCGGAGCAGGGTGTCCCGGCTGGAGCAGAGTCCCGGGTGGAGCAGGGTGCCCCGGCTGGAGCAGGGTGCCCCGGCTGGAGCAGGGTGCCCCGGCCGGAGCAGGGTGTCCCGGCTGGAGCAGGGAGCCCCGGGTGGAGCAGGGAGCCCCGGCT
>WAAG01004136.1:20177-36911 GCA_013390105.1 Tichodroma muraria
GCCCCGGCTGGAGCAGAGTGCCCCGGCTGGAGCAGGGAGCCCCGGCTGGAGCAGAGTGCCCCGGCTGGAGCAGAGTGCCCCGGCTGGAGCAGAGTGCCCCGGCTGGAGCGGCCCCGGCCCTCGGCCCGGCTCTCGGAGCAGGGCTCTGCCCGGTGCTGGCTGGCTCCTGCTCCCTCCCCGGCACTCCTGCTTTTGTTCCCTTAGTCCTGTTCTCATCAATGGTTTCTGTTTCTCCCGTTTGTAAACAGCTCCGCCATTTCTTTCTGTTGCTCCATTCAGGCTGTCCCAGCCACATGGTCCTTACAGCCTGTCCTCTTCAGTACTCAGCAGATTAATGAATTCCTCCTCCAAACGATATGTGAAGTATCTGTGGCACGTAGCACTCCTATGCTATGAGGCAGAAACACAGCTAGTCAGATTTCTGTCCTCAAAAGAGTCTGGTGTATTTTCTCCCAATTTGAGCATAAGAAGCTGAGGGTTCAGCTTTGTTCAAGTCATTCTTTGGAGCAGTAATCTGATGCTACACTTACAGGAGTGTTCTCTCACAGTCAAAGGTGTGCACAGTGATGTAGGGAGAGCTAGACTTTCCCCTCATAGTTGATGAGTGAACAACATGTCTTCAGAATTACTCATATTGCAAAACTCTTCATTTGTAATAACTAATATTTCTGTTAATCATAAAAATGAAAGCAAATAGAACTGAGGAACAACTGTACTGGGAGAGATCTATTTTCTTAACTCATTAAATAAAGCCAGCCCATCACTTGTCCAGGTGGTATTTACAGAAAGGGACAGCAGAAGGAAATTTTCATTCTGATTTCCATGTGTATTTGTTGTGTGGCAAGCAAAAAAGAATTTACATGCAGATGCCATCAATCTGGCACATCTCATAAACACTATATTCCCCTAATAGCTCAGGAATTCAGAATAGATCTTGTAACTGAGTGGCATTTGGGCACAGTTTGGGTGCTCACCAATTTGAATCCAGCTGACAGCCTGGAATTTTCATTGTGATAGAGTCTTCCAGAAATGATTACTTTTTATGTCAGAGTGGATGCAGTAGTGTTTGCTCCTCCATCATAAAGACTGCCAGGACCTCTGCTATAAAATCTCTATTGCTAACAAGAAAACGCAATTCAACCAATATATTGTGCTCCTGGCTAAGAACTGGCATGTAAGAATTCATCCTGGAAATTTTTATTTGCAGGGAATGATACTAATTTCTCAGAATGCAAAATAATCTGTGAATTTCCTTTGGTTGAATATTGACTACTTCTTGTTTCTTTTTTTTTTTTTCCCTTTTTTTTTTTTTTTATGGCATTGTAGCAATCAGTTGTAAAGCTGGCTGGGAAGAGAAAGGGATGTAGGATGCAGCAGTCACCACGGGTGCAATAACATGTGCCCACTCCAGTGCCAACTGGAGATCACCAGCTGATGACAAGGAAGAGAGGACTGCACAAACTGGAGTCAACATGTCATGCAATGGCAAATCAATTAATGAGATGTTAACTTTGGAGTGGTTGTAACAGTTAATGCAGACCTCCCTGTTTTACGTGGTTTTGACAGTGCCAGCTGGATGCTGGCTATACAAGAAGAAAGTGGGAGATGGTTATCACTGCAATTATTTTATGGCACTGTTGGACGGTTGTTGTGCTTGTGCCCAGGTGAACTGAAGTTTAAGCTTCACTCAGCTCAGGTTTAAGCTCACCTCAGGTGGATTTCTGTGTCCACAGTGCCTGAACACTGTGACAAAACCCAGCCTTTGAGAGGACAAGGTTTACATCACTTCAGTGCTTCCTCCTGGCTGGTGTGCTCCTTTTGGCCAAGCAGATGGTACAGCAGTTTGCAGGAGCTGCCCAGTGTGTCTGTGTTTTCTCTGTCATTACAGTTCCTGAGATGAAATTTCAGAACGAGCCAAATCCAGCCAGGCCTCTGTATGACTAACAAGGATGCCATCCCCACCACAGACGAGCGCAAGAACTGTGGCAACCCCTCAGCAGAGGAGCCTGGAGAGAGCAGGGGAGCCAGTGGTATGGTTAATTCTGAACCTGTCACGCTGTAGAAATCATCTCTTCTGCCTGAGGCAGCCCTGTTGTTTTGGCAGCATGGACAAGCTGCAGCCGGAGGAAGTGCCTGCTTGGCTAAGACAATGCAGCCACCTTCTGCAAAGTTACAGAAAGTAACACCGGAGCTTCACATCTCTATAGAAGGTCTTCTAAATGAGGACCATAAACTCAATCCAACCAAAAAAATGACAAAGTAACTTCTTTGGCATGTGGAAAAGCATCTCTGGGTATCTCCTTTTCCCAGCATTTCCTCTGCTGGAGCAGAATTATTGCTGCCATTACTCCTAATAGTTTCTGATTGCACTGAAGACATCCTCCAAAAAACACTGAAGTCAACAGAAAAATTTTCTGAGAGCCAAAATTACAAATTTATGTGGTTTTCTCAATTCAAGATAATCTACTCTCTGGCCCCGATGTGCCAGGATAGGTCCAGAATACTTGTTTTTCGAAACAGAAAAATTAACTTCAACATGGAACTTGGCACTGACTTCAAAAGGATTATCCCAGTCATCTATGTTCTGGCAATCCTTGCTTACAGCACAGTTTTAACATATGTTAAATTTTATGCTGATATTTTGCATATCCTTATACCAAATAAATATGTACATTTATGTACACTGTGATGTAACAGTGATTTACATCTCGTATGACCATCTGACATTGTTTCTCCTAGGAATGGCTGTATCTCCTCAGCATGAGGAAAATGCTATTTCAACCCAGCAGAATATTTTAATTTCAGATAGTCAAAATGGTGTATCTTTAACATAAGGTTGTCTGCAGTTTGTGGCGTGGCTTTCATAACTTTGCTAATTCCTTTGGGTTTTAATTAGAAACGTTCAACTAGATTTCCCTAAAACATGCAAATGCTAGGGTCCCCACAAATAGTATTATTACAACGGTTTCTTAACTGATTTTTCTTTGGGAGCAATTTGATTCACTCGCATTTTATTGTGGCAAAAACTGGCATTTGTCACTTCTTCCAGTAACTGATGCTTTCTGCTTTAATAAATGCACATATTAGATGCTATTCTCTTTCTCTGTTTGATAGGTGTGTAGTGTCAGGAAGAAGAAGGTCGCAATGATGTTAAATTTTCTGCTAAGCAAAGGATCAGAGTGTAAATGAAATCTTGAAAGCTGGGAAATGAGAATGTGCAAGTGTAAATAATGTATTAATTATTGACAGCTAAGGGACCGAAGAGTCCTGTTTAGTAGTGACATCTTCATTGTCACACTGCCTGACACTATCTCAGGTATTTTTTTTTTTCAATAACAGGTTTTCCCCCCAAGATAGTAAGTATTTCAATTTACCAATGTAACTATTTATATTTTTCATTTTCTTTAGCTTTTCTTTATCTTACTGGAGTCCAGGTGCTTGGTGCAGGAGGGGATGGGGGAGAACCTTGTCTTTTATTCTGGCAAGTGATATTATTATGGTACAAAATAGATTTTTTTTTTTAATAATAAAAGAACAAAATACTGAGGTGCAAAAGGAGATTCCACTTCATTGGTTATTTATGGAAGTTAAGATATAGTTTAGGAAAAAACATATGATAGCTAAGGGCTCAGTTTTGCCAAGAGGCCTTCCCAGCAATGACTAGTGTTTAATATATGCCAGAAGCAGAATTGTTTTCACCATGGCTTTCTGAGTGAGACCCTAGTTATATTAAGGAAAGGTGTTTCTGAGGTAAAAGGCTTTTAAAACTCTTTCCAGGCATTGCATAAAGTCTAAGAGTAGTAGTGAATTCTTCAATATTTAAATTATTTTTGTTACAAATTAAAGTAGGAAAAATTCCCATGATCCCAAAAAAGTCTTCATATATTAGCTGTTTGCATAAGGCTGCTAGATGTAAATAGCTAAAAGCTTTCAAATACCTAGATTTAAACTGAAAAGGAAAAAACCCACCACAAGTCACCAAACAAAAATAGCAACAAAACACCACCACCACCAAAAATACCTCTTGATCCTTCTTTGCCAAATGACCTGTGAACTTTTCTCCCTTCAGCCCCCAGGCAAGGGGCTCTATTGCCTTTTGGCAACCCTGTGCCACCTCCAGACCTCTGTTGGTCCCTGATTCTTTGCTTTAACCCCCCACTGGCTCTGCCTGTAATTAGATTTTGTCCCTTCTCTGGGTGGAACACACCTTGGATTGAGGAGGCTTGCAAGGCTTGGGCAGGCGCTGAGGAAAGCCACGCGTTCCCTGGCTGGATCCCCACCCTGCTGTGTCCCTGGCGGGGCAGAAGATGCTACTGAGGGCTGGGGATTAAAGAAAAAGAAGAGGCAACTACTTCAGATGCTCTCCACACCGTGATGTTGTCTTTGCTTTCACCTTACTGAAGAGAGGAGAATTGGGAGGCAGCTTCAGTCAAATCCTCTTTCCCCTGAAAAATGCAGGTTCTGATCTGTGGAATTGCTTAGCAAATTCCTGTCAGCCCTAGTGAATTGATGGGGTTGATAAACCCTGGTATGTGTAGAACGGGAAAAATTGGAAATATTTAATTTCACTGTTTTCAAAGCACTGTTTTGATTTATCACATTGAAATGTTCCTCCATTTTAAAAAGTTTGATTTCTTTGTTTAAGGAATATTAATATTTTTATGTAAGTTAAAACTAATGAACCATTTCACCTGCAATTTCCCACTTTTCAGCTGAATCAAGCCCTGATCGTTTTGGCCATTGGTTCCCACGGCAGGGATGCCCGGGATGTGCCAGGCAGAGTCGGGTGTGAGGCCCCCGCTCCCTGTCCCTCTGCTGCTCCCTGTGCAGAGCAGGGCTCCCTGTCCCTCTGCTGCTCCCTGTGCAGAGCAGGGCTCCCTGTCCCTCTGCTCCCTGTGCAGAGCAGGGCTCCCTGTCCCTCTGCTGCTCCCTGTGCAGAGCGGGGCCGTGTTGCAGGGAAGTTCCCAGCTGCACCACCCACTCCAAGGGGATATTTTCAGGTGCTGGCATCAGGAGGGAAAATTCAACTCGCTCTTCAAGTCTGTTGTTTACAGAACATGTGTCTCGAACATTAAAAAATGCCATATGTGATGCTGAATATAGAGCCTTCTTCCTCTGCCCAAGAATAGAACTTTATCAAAATGAAATTTCCTGCTCATTTGAGCCCGTCTCCATAGCAACAGTACTGTACACCTGTGATGTACAGGCAGAAGCTGTTACAACCTCTGAACCAGGCAGAATGAGCCGTGCTCCATCCCCCCGTGGAAGGCAGAAGTGCATCTCTGATGTATCCATGGTGCATTTTGCTATATGCTACCTATGTGTGGTCCTTATATACAATCACTTTATTCAGGATTACCCTACTTACATTTGGTAAATAAATACAAATATGCTACTTACATGAAGTTGTACACTTGCAAAAATTCAATCTATTCTTGTCCTGAGGGAAGACTTTACAATGCAAACATTACACAAAATAAAGCTTGTGCTCACATTTGCTTCTGTAAGAATTTCCTAATTCAAAAAATTCATAAAATGCCTCACTCTTGCAAATCTGCCGACCTGTTAATAGTACATCATTAAAAGAAAAAAGCAACTGCATGCTGAATTATTTAAATATTATTTTAATAGTAAACTGGAAATAATTATACACCTTTGGCTATCCAATATTGCAAATTGCTGCTCACTCCATAACTTTTAGTGAAATTGAACTCACCAATAAGAAACAAATGGTTGCATTTTAAAGCAACCTGAAATTATTTCCCCAGGTCATTCATAAGGTAGATCATTACAGAGAAACATTTTCTTATGCAAATAAAAAATAGCCTGCTAATGCAATGAAAATTATATTTTAAGCTTCCTACATTTATTAGCTTATTTAAGAAGTGGAAAACTTCAAAGAAGAATTTTATTTGAAATACATGCAGAGTGAAAATCTCCATAATGATGGCTATTGCTCTCAGATATACTGTATAACATATAGATGAATTGTCTGTTTCTGTCTTCTGACGTTTGTGTGTTCTTGTCTTTGCTTTCAGACCTGCCCTCTCTTCCCCTCTTAGCTCAGCATTTCCCATTACTGAATGCAGGGCAAGCTGCAAGCAAATGGAGTGAAATATGATAGATGATACATGCATCTTGGCAAAGTTCATTGCATCAGGTTGCCTGAATTTTTAATACCACTCTTTGATACAGTGGGCTTGACGTTTTTTCCCCCCAGTGTTACTATAACCCTCACTTCTATGCCAGCAAAAATGGGGCTTCTCAGAGCAAAATTTCTCATCCTTTTTCAGCAAATGGTTGGACAATGTTGTTTTTCTTTTGCAGGGCACAGAGAAGCCAGGGCGTGGGGACTCCCCCTCGAGCAGGCTGCAGCCAGCACAGTGCTTTCGTACAGCTGGAGTCTGGATAAAAAGGGAAGGGAACTGATCTTTTATCCACACCTTAAGGACAGGAGGCAATGATCCCAAATTTTTTGTGGTATTTGTAACAGCTATTTAATTTCTCTTTCTCAACTGTGGTTGTTTTCAGATTTTCTGCTAAGAAATATCTGTCTTATATAAGCTGCTAATACTCTGCTCTAGGCAGAACATGGTGCTTGGAGCTTATGTAGGCTGATTTCAGGGAAACTAGCAGCATTATTGATTTTCATTGGGCTTATTAGGATCAGTGTAACATGCACTTTTGCTATACTAGATTGTATTTGGCTTTCATCATGAAATCTCATTACACTAAAAAGAAATGGAAACAAGTTATGCAAATAAAAGATTTTGCAGGGCACTCTAATGAAATTACCCTGTATCTGCAAAAACACACTTTGTATGTAGGTCATTCAAACCCTGAATGCTGCTGGTCAGACTGTTCCCATTTGCTTTTGAAAATTAGGAATAGATTCTCCAGCCTTAGCAGAATTATTTCAGATTTATGCTAACATAAGTTACAGCTTGATCCTTGAAGTAGTTGTGCTGTCTGAATTCTGATGTTAGGTTGTTAGGTTGTTGAGTCAGTGATTTGCTAGGAAAGGGAGCTTCCGGTTGTTTGTCTGCTTGCATCTGGTATGGATGATGTTACCAGATTATAAAGGTGTGAATTCCACGTGGCTGTGGGCACACTCCTAGACCCCTGGCCGGAATGAGGAATGAGCAACAAGCTCGTTTGCACCCGTTTCGCTCTTGTGGACATCATCTCGTTGTGGTTTGCCTGTTGGCATGCCGTGGGGGCAGCGTGAGCTGGCAGCACAGCAGCTCTTCTCAGTGCAGCATCCGAGGCATAACGTCCTCCCTCCTGAAGCTCGGAGATCTGGTGACCACCTCAGCTGCCCTCTTCCAAGACCAATTCACTACCAAAGCTCATATGTCCAAACCCAGAATCCTCACCAGTATTCCTGTGGCTGCAGATAGCGCTGAGACTCTCTCATCGTATTCTGTGGCAGGGAGAAGGTAAAGTTGTTTGCGTGGTTCCTACCCTGTGAGTGCCTGGACTGTTTGGGAGAACAAAACTCCTCTGCTGTGGGTGTCCTGATGCCACTGAATTGATGTGCTTAGGGCTGTGCAGGCTGAGAATGGCAGCAATGCCCTCTTGCCCTCAGTGGGGTGGCAGAATGCCTGAGCCATGTCTCCATGGAACCACACCTCCTCTCGTGGCTTGTCAGCTTGCAGGGTTGAGGAAGGGGGGGTGTGCTTGTTTTTGTGTTTTATTGTCTCATTTTCTTGTCACTTGAAATTGGCAGTAGGAAAAACATTCTTCCAAGATCTATACGTATGCTGTAAGAATGGATCAAGACTTTTGAGCTGTCAGGAAAAAATATCCTCCCTTGACACGTTTTGATGGTGTCTCTAAGAATAGCACATTTCCTAACGGTCAGGAAGCTTTTATTTTCATAGATGTTCTACATCCAGAGAAAGCAACATTCTCTTAAGAAGGAGAAAATAAATTTTGAAGAACTCTGAGAAGCGACTCTCAGGCTTCCTTTCCTAATATGTTGATGTATTTCCTATCCTAGAGGGTGAGCTATGTAAGGTACCAAAGTTAGCAGAAAGCACCCAGTTACAAACCAACCTACAGGATAGATGCTAAGAAGAACAAATTCAAGATACAAAGCTGCAATTGCAGTGTTATCGGGGAGTACAAATTTTGCATTATTGGCAGTCTGTGATTTAATGACATTGTACAGTCAGCTCTTAGGCAGTCTTGAGTCATTCCCTGTTGATCCAATGAAACTGTACTCTTCTGCTTGGAATTGCCTACTGTTTTTGTGGTTTTATGGAGAAATTTTGGTATGGACTAGACATGAAGGCTTTTTTTCAGAATTTTTCAAACTCAGCAGCAAAATCCTAAAGGGGAAGCTCTCCTAATATTCATGTGACAGTCTTATTTATTTGTGAAAAGGAGTCTCAAACTGCTGAACACACAGGTTTATGGAAAAGAGCTCTCCTGTATGCTGACAATTAGTATATTTTTCACTTGCAAAATGGTGCTTTCTGCTAATGCTGTGGTATAATAATCAAAAGCACCTAATCCAGCTGAATAAAAATTCCCTGTTGGGCTTTGCTGACCAAATGAATACAATTAGTAAGACATTTCAAGTAGTGAATTTCCTGCAAATACTGATACTTGTAGATCTTAAATTAAAACTATGATATGTAAAATTACGTATCAAATGAAGAGAGATCTTGGTGCATCTAACTGAGACCTATTGTTGATGTGTGGCAGGAGAGATTTTATTCTATAAGTGCAGGTAAGCTTTTCATTCAGACCTCAGCTTTAGAATCAAATTAATTGTGTGATCAAATAATTTCTTTTTTACATCCTCCCAAAGAAACCTAGCAAAAAATAAGTCTCTTAAGTAAGTTGGCTCATGTAGGCAATAGTAACAGGTGCTATGGGTTGTTGTTGAGATGTTGTTTGTTTAATATTAATCTAAAATAATTTAAATGGCATCTTAATAGCCTTATTTTATGTCTCTTATTTTGGTTTTAAAAATCAGCGCATTCCCCTTAGTGCAGTTAATAGGGTCAGCCTGTGAGCCTGTGCTGGTTACCATGCCTTCAGTCATGTGGAATCCAAACAGCCATTATAATTTGTTTCTAAACAGATCAAGAGCTATTTACCATCTCAATGTTTTGTGCACAGCTGGGTGTCTGGCAAACATCCAATATCCATTAACATTTAAAAATTAGTCCCATAATGCATCTTTTCCGTGGCTTGAGGAGTATACACACTGACACATGTTGGGAACCAATTATATTTGCACCACCATTAGTCTGGCTGCATTCAACTTCCCAGTAAATGAGGGCTAATTTAGTTTCCAGAATGGTGTATCTTAAATTCATGCAATGACCTTAGCAAAAGCAGAGTATCTAAAGATATAAAGAGGAAGGAAATGTTCAGAAAGAATAATGCTTCCTTTTTTTCTGCCTAAACCATAAGAGTAGATTATTATATGACTGTTTCCAGTATCCATGCCTGGCCTTAAAACCAGATTCCTTTAATTCAATACTGCTACTATTCATGAGCAGACTTTGGTTGGGAAGAAATCACACTAATATTGTAAACTAGCACACCCTCCTTGCTCAGATCAAACCTGCTAATGGACCTTTTTATAATAGCAATTTAGACCTGCCTGTAGCAGGTCTAACTCTTCAGGTTCCCAACTGATTTTAAGTGTTCTATTTTCCTACCAGCAGGAAAATAAGAAATACAGATTTCACAGTAAGTGCTGTCTACATTGCTTGTGAAGTATATTCTAACAATGCCATGGAAGTGAAATGACCCTCACAACTGGTAGTTTGGCACAGAATTTTAATGAAAATGGAGAAACACAAAAATATTTTGAGAACAGTACTTGCCAAACCTCTGCTGCCATGAGAAATTCCTTCAATAGTATCAGAGGTGAAATGGATGTCTGGCTTGGGGGATGAGTGTGTAACACCCTTCATTGCAGCGTGTCAGCTGAGCTCTCAGTAATCAGGTTCTAGACTGGCTGACTTCTGCTGCTGCAAGAAGTCAATGCACAAGGCTCCTCTGAGCTCACCCCGTCCGTGGCACGCTGCTTAATAAAGCTAAATTGCTCCTACAAACACAACAACTATTCAGCAGCCTTTTAGAACTAGGAGCTGGTTTTAAAATAGTGTTTTTCCTTAACACTCATCAGAACCAGTTAGAAATTCAAGAAGGCAGGAATTTTCTAAATGAGTATACAGCAGTAGAGTGCAGCAAGCCTCCAGGTGAGGGGTCTGCTTCCTCCTCCAGCTGTGCACATCTGCAGTGACTCTGTCCTCTTGGCACAGTTGTTTCAATGGACTTAGCTGTAGTCCATTGAATGTAGTCCATGTATGGATTCTGTTTGGAATGAGGCTGCAGGTTTATAAACAGCTCTAAAGTTTAATGTATAGAAATCGTTATTTACATATGTTTAAAATGCATTATTTAATATATAAAACTTGTTCTTCTGTTACGTCCATATAGTTCAGAGTTAGCCTTTGTCAAGTATTTCTTTATAGTATCAGCACCTTTTTCCTTTTAGTTTTTGAGCAAGAAAGTATCTTTCAGTGAAAGGGCCTATTCTTGAAGCTGCCCTTTTTGAAAAGTTCACTGTACAGTCAGTATTTACAGATGCTGTTTATACTGTCTTCCTCTCAAAAGACATGGCTTTTTATTTTATTGCTTTCAGTGAAACCCATGCTTGTAGTCCCTGACAATAATACATTTTCATGCATCATTGGCAATACAAGGCTTCATTTAGACTATTGATTTACATTCTTATTGTGTTAGGACTTGTTAGTGTTTCATACCTTCTTATTGTTTGGTGATTGACCTTTGCAGATTTACAGTACATAAGCAATTAGCCAGTAATAGCTTAAATTAATAAAGAAGATTCCTATCAAATTTGGGGGATTCACAAATCTATCATGTTGTGGTACTGTCCATTTCTTTATTTATATTCCACACAGCTGTAGTTATAAGCTGAATTGAAGTGCAGTAAATCCTGCTGAAGACTCCTGAGTTACATGCAGGAAGAAGATGATGCGTGGCGTGTGTACAATTTGCTGGGTAAGTGCATAGGGATGGGAACTGGCAGAAAGGTTTCTTGCCAGAACTGTTTTCTCTTTCTGTCTTGACAGTCTCTTTTGTTTTTCAGCTGTAGATTTAACAAAACAAAACTAGAGCTAATTTTAATTTTTAATTAAAGTCAATAGCTTATGTTCATTCTGATGTATTTGGTACAAAGAAGAATAAAAGAAAATACAGCGAGAAACTTGAAAGAGAAATGCATTTCTTCAGCTTAATTATTTAGTTTCCAACCAAGAAACAGCTCTGCAGACGTCGATTATCCTTCAGGGATATCTCAGAAGAAGTGAGCAATTAGCTTGATTTTCTGTTGAATATGTAGCTTGTGACTCAGTATGTGATCTATTAAAAAGATGATCATTCCTTTTAAACTGTGTCCTGATATACATGGAGCCTGTTGCTGAAGATAAAAGTCAGTGCAGTAATCCTGTCCATCACCGTGTGAGACACAGCTTTTCTGTCCTGCTACACAACAGACAGTGGTAATTTCAGGTGTTCTAAGGACTGTTAGAGTAAGAGAAGGGTGAAAGAGGAAGGTGATGCCCTCCTGTTAAAAGGTAACCTGGGATACTGCTTAATGCTTTTTACAGCTTTAAGCATGCTTTCCCTTAGAAGCAGAGTCTGAAAAAAAGACAACATTTCTCAGGTGGGAAAAGAGTCTCCTTGCAGCCATTCCTGTAGGAAAGCAGTGACTGTTCTGCCCCCATCAGCTTGGAGTCATGGATGGGGCTGTGAATGGAGATCAGCAGCTTGGGAAATTCAGGCAGGGATGCGTGGGAAGGGCTGTGGAGAGGGGCAACAGGAGCTGTGGCTCATCCTGCTGCCATCCAGCCTTCCTGGGGAGCTCCGGGCCTCACAGGATCAGTGCTGGGTCACCACCCCCACACAGCACCGTGGTCCTGGCACAGACTGCACCAGGCACACTGGTAAGAAGAAAGCAGGAACTGGACGGCATATTTGAAAGAGTTGTATGATAAGCACATTTTCTAAATACCATCAGTGGTGCAAATTTGTCTGTGAGTTCATGGACTCTGCTGCCACTGCTCTGCTTCCAGATTGCTGCTGCTGGATTGAGAATGCCCAGTCTGTGGAGCTGGGGGTTATATGTCTGCTGGCACTTCTGTTGCACAGCTGGCTGGAACATATAAACTCACAAAGTGCCCAGATTTCACACAGGAAAAGCACATTTTTCTGCACATTTTTGCAGCTCATGTGTTCAGAATTTTTTGGCTGCATTTTTTGGTTAGTTTATTTAGTTTGGTTTGTGTGTCTTTTATTACAATTATGACATTCATATTCTACTACAGGGAGATACTGGAGGGTTTGAGCTTAAAAATGAACTTTAAGTAAGTGACTTGCACGAGGATGAAGTTTGCAGATGTACTGGATGAACTGCCAGATTTCCTGTAACTTCAGCCCCACTTTGAGCACCTCCACCTGTCAAACTGTGCTCCTCCAAATGCACAGTGAGCAGATGCTCAGCCCTTGATGGGCCTAAATTAGTAGGCACCTGTATTTCTGACATTGAAGCTTCCATGATATCTGAAATCTTGCTTCTGGTCATGTTTAAAAGTGCCACAGTCCTGTCAGGACTGAGCAATGTGGTACCTAACTTGTACCTTCATCTGCAACAGGAACCCGATGCTTTAATGCTCCATGACAGCAAAACCTGGGTCTCATCCCTTCGAGGCCAGGCTGCTCTGAATCCTTTCTGCACCTTCCCAGCATACTAATGGAAGGGAGGAGCAAACCTGAACTGTGCCCTCTTTCCCAGGACTGTGGCAGGATGTTGAATAATCCCCCTTTCGCCTTTCTGCAGCTAATTTCAAGCCCATGTAAAGGAAGGCCCTGTGCACTGGTGTGACTGTCGCTGGCATGGGCACCAGTGGCTCCCTGTGGCACAACTCCTCTGCTCCTGGCATGGGTTTCTCCAGCCCACATGTGGTACACAGTAGCATGGCCTCCTCTGCCCCTAGATCCGTGGAGCATCCTTCTTTAACTCCCTGTGCTCCTCCACTCCAACCTGGGATGGGCTGTCCAGCCTGGGGAGCCATGGCATCCAGCTGTTTGTCAGACTGGACACAGGTCTTCTTGCATGATTTCAGTTAAAGTTACAGCTCATCTATATAAGAATAAACGTAGGAAATGCTTGCCCTCCTCATCCTTTATTTATCTGCACTACTTAAGCATCATGAAAGCTACTGGTACAAAACAGCCTGTCCTGCTTAAAGATATATATAACAGAGGATAATCAAGGTGACACCTACTCACTGCTTACACATAGCCCAACAAAAACCTCCTGTCTGGTTTCTAGGGCTAGCTGCAGTCCAGAAGCAAATTAGGTATTTTCTTGTGGCCAGGAGCCCAGACTAATAAACTCTGCAGACCTAACTTTTCATACAGATGGGTTGTGGCTTCCTGCATTGTGTTTTCATTTGTATTGAAAATTACCCTGGATCTGGCATCACTGGACCTCTGCCAAGGCTAATTGGCCTATCCAGCCACACGCTGAGTCCTGAAGAGCTCCTTAAATCCTTCTTGCATTGCTGTCCCCAGTGCTGAGGAGCAGTCCGACCCAGGATCCTGAGCAATTTTTTTTTAATAGTTTTATTTGTATTTGCTTTATTATTTTAAAACCTTTGGCTTCAGGAAGGTGCTGTGCTCCACGGATGCTGCAAATGTGGGGTAATGCAAGCATGATGGCCATGCCATGGGTTTAAGCAGCTGAGCAGAGACTCAAGGAAAGGCTGTGCACTGCCCAGGAAGTCCTTCCATACAGCCATCCTGGCAATGGACAAAGTTGAAGGGATTACCTGTGTCATTGCTTCACTGAGGGGCATGCTGCTGTACCTGATATTGGGAATACAAGGC
This sequence comes from Tichodroma muraria, assembly GCA_013390105.1. Taxonomy (NCBI): domain Eukaryota; kingdom Metazoa; phylum Chordata; class Aves; order Passeriformes; family Sittidae; genus Tichodroma; species Tichodroma muraria. Next base: position 34,119 of record WAAG01004136.1, read on the forward strand.
ATCTCTCAGGCAGTGTCTGACCAGAGAATGGGATCCCTGGATAAGGTGTGGAGTCAGGGAGCACACAGATCTTTTGTGAGTGCCAAGCTCCAGGCCCTGAGCTGGCTGCTCTGGCAGAGGGTGTCATGGGTGGAGCAGGAGCTTCAGACAAAGTGTATTAGAGAAGCCCTCCTGTTGAGCCACAAGGTGCAGGAAGGACCCCATTGCTTTCTAAACTCCTCACAGTGGCACCTGGGAGTGGCTGGATCCAAGACTTAGTCCCAGACTTTGCCAACAGTCTAAGGAATTAGAAAGGTGTGATTGAAGCTTTCTACAAATTTGTCCCACAGGATTAAGGATGGTAAACCAGATATATTTATTTAAAAAATAATTACTTATTATGATAAATGGTTAGACAAAAGATCTTAATCTGAATTATTTACTACACAGTATTGAAGATAAATTTACTAGTATAGTATGCTATATCAAGGCAATTATATTAAAGCTAGCAAAACCCTCCAATTATTAAGTAGAGATGTTACTCACCCATACCAACGACTGTGGGCAAATCTCTTCTGCTCATCTGGTAGGACTAACCTTGAAGGGCAAACCCACCCAAGGGAGGAATCTCCACACAGTCCAAGAAGGGGTGTGTTAGGAGAGCCTGCCGATGAAAGTGGGACTGGACTTTTTATAGTATAAAGTGATCGACTGTCAGTCATATGTCCCCAGGCCAGCTGTGCCAGCTTAGCATTTTTAGATAAGGATACTTTACCATATCTGTCACATCTTCACCTCATTATCAGGATGTTCAGCTTTGAAGTTGATCAGACTGGTTTTACCAAAAGCAGTATGACACCCCCTCTCAGTTCACCACTGATAGCTTTGGGAAGCAGGGCACTGTTGGAGTTGTGTTACCCCATTCCAGGCAGAGCATCCTGCTACAGAAGCCAGGGCAGCCCAGAGCCACGCGGGCAAGGGCTGGCCCCAATCAGGAAAAAACCAGGAGACAGCTGGGTGCGAGATGGGTGTGAAAGGCACTGATGGTGCAAAAAGCCCCACTGAGCAGAGGCAGGGTCTGACACAGCAGTGGGCTGCTGGAAGGGCAGGAAGAGCCAGCTGGGGAGCATCCAGCTCTGGGCAGCAGCAGGGAGAGGCCTTCCCATGGAGAAGCACACCAAAGAGGCACGGCCAAAGCAGGCAGTGCTGGGCTTCACTGGAGGTTTGAAGTTCTCTAAGTGCATTGCTTCTGCAAGTCTTGCTTTTACATCTTCAACAACTAAATTAGTATGTAAGCCATTGTTCTGTGTTTATGCTGAAGTGTTATAGTGGAAATGTTCTGACCCAGAGAAGCTAGAGCATTCATTTTTCTTGAATGCTTTTGTAGGGAAATAAAACTATAGGTTATTTCTTATTGTATGTCTAAGAGGCTGTACAAGAGAGTTAAAACTGAAGGGCAGGAAGAATTAAAAGGAATAAGACCTCTGTCTGTTCAGAATGATTCCAGCTTAAAGATAGGACACTTCTACATTTTCACTTCAAGCATCACGTCATTGATATGTCTGACATTTTGGAGGAGCAGAGTGAAAAAAACCCCAGAGATCTTTTCAATCCATTGGAAAATATCTTCCTGCTGTTTTACCAGAGTGCTGAAAGACATTTCATAGAAATATGTGTATGTGCAAACACATATATAAATATTAATCTTTATTAGTGACAAAAAGGAGAAAACAATATGGCAAACACAACTACTGTAAATGGTACAAACCCATTAAAGAGAGTGAGTACCAGGAGGCTGCTTTTGTATTGAATGGATGTTCACTCAACTTAAGGTTGCCTCCAAATACAGAACTAACCCAAGAGTTCGGATTTAACACTGCCTGGACAAGTCATATTTCTCCTTAATGAGGCTCAGCTCTGAAGAAAAGGAGGAAAAGAAAAGGGTCAGTGTGATAAGCTGTGCAATGCAGTAATTGGATCAAACAGAGACACTGGTGGCCTTTAGGAGCAGCAGAGACCTGTAAGCAGGTTGGCATATGCAAATTGTTTTCTGTGTAGAATTGCCTCAAAACAGTTTTTAGTTTTCTTCAAAATAGGTCAGGCAGAAAAACTGGTTAGTGGCTTCTGAAAATTTTTCATCTTTTACTTCTCATCCTAGTAGGATGTGGGAGGTTTTTTACCCAAAGGCAGCACTTTCTTGCCTAAAAATTTATCACGAAATTTTGGGAGGCATCTTCAGTGTTACTTAGCAGCTTAGGGAGGTTTGGAGCCTCTGAGTTTTGAAGTTAAATACCTACAAGAGGAGTCAGGTGACAGCTACACAGGTTTAATCCTTGTAAGTCCAGAGCAGATGGGGGGTCAGTGCAACATTTGAAGCACAAATATCCTCTGTGGGTCTTTTCCAGCTCTTATCCAGAATTTGTGGAGAATCTCTTTAGGTGTAATAGAAGCCTATAATCCTTGTGGAAATATGAATTTTAATGTTGCTGACTGTGCTGGTTTGGCACAGCCTGTTTTTTTGGTAGCCACAGGGGTGGCTTCTGTGAGAAGCTGCTAGAAGCTCCCACCATGTCCGACAGAGCCAATCTCTGATGGCCTTGGAGATGGACATGCTGCTGGCCTAATTAGAGAGGCTGGTAATGCCTCTGTGATGACATATTTAAGAAGAAAATCAAAACAGCAGGCACAGAAGTTTTATTCAGGGGTGGCGAAGCGCCGCTGCCGGGGGCCATCCGCAGCGTGGCGTGCGGCAACGCACGGCCGCAGCCACCGCCATGCCGGGGCGGCCTGCAGCGGGCCTGGCCTGCCTGGCTG
>WAAG01004138.1:0-17934 GCA_013390105.1 Tichodroma muraria
AGCACATGGGCAGAGCTTTGGCAGCATTCCCTGTTTCCAGATGACAGCTCTGTTTTCCTGGTGCCACCAGTTTCTGCTGTTGGCTTGAAATTCTCTGAGCAGGAAAAGCCATCAGGCTAAATTTCCTCCTGTGATCAATCTCCAAGGAAAAGAGGGCAGAGCATGGTGTTGCTGTTCCCTGTGGGTCACTCTTATACTTCTCACCAGCTCCTTCACAGGTCACTGTGGTTTTCATTGTCCTGTTTTCTGTCCAGCTCAGCTCCTGTTGGGACTCTGTTCTTCAGGCCTTGCTGGTCTCTGCTGATCCCCATCCTGTGTTCTTCCCCAGTAGGTCCTAAATCTGACACTCCTTCCCTGCCCCACACAGGACTGCAGCTGATTTTATGCCCAGAGCTGTGCTGCTGTAGGATCCTTTCCCTTGGAGTGATTCCCATTTCCCCACAGGCTCTGGGATCCCGTGTGCTCTTGGAACAGTCTGGGACAGTGGAAGGTTTTTATCCACACCCACATCTGACTTTGTCCATCCTGGCAAGGAGTGGAGTTGCCCTTCCCCATAGGATCCCAACCAGAAATCCGTGCTGCCCTTCCCTTGTGGCTGCAGGCAATGCCAGGCTGTGGCCAGGTGGGGAAGGGTCTCCTTGGGCACAGGCAGGGCTGGGAACACAGGGCTGTGGATGGATGTGACTTGCAGAGTCAGGATCTGTTTGGGATCACCCCTGTCCCCAAGCCTGGACTCCTCACCTCTGGCATGAGACAGCCCCAGACTCCTCCTGTGTGCCAGTGCCAGCTCTTCCAGAGGGGATCCACCTGGGCTCAGACACCATCAGGGAAAGGCTGGGCTGAGCTTGGCCACGAGTCTGGAGGGAGGCTGCAGGAATCCCTGGGAGCAGAGATTGGGCAGCTAAAGAGAAATGAGATACATCCCATCCACGTTTCCTACAGGAAGCTGGGGATAACATATCAGCCTGGACCTCTTGTTTTTAGCTCTCCTTCTGATGCCTTTTTGGCATTGTTGCAGCTTTTTCACACATATTTTGTGTAGTTGAGGATCCCCCGCAAGGTGCAGTTCCTATTTCACGAAATCCAATGACCGTGCAGTGATAGTCGCTGAAAGGTCTGCTTATCCTGAACCTGATCAGGGGAAAAAAGTCCAATTTGATTACATTCCTGACATGCAGTGAAAGGCAGAGTGCCACCTGGCCTGGCTGCAAAGCTGTGTTACTGTCATTTGGATAAGGAACTGCCTTGCTGGAATCTCCCTCCCATTCCTCACTTTTGTTCCCCACATCTCCACAAAAGATTCTGAGCAATGCTTTCCCATCCAGAAACATTCCCCTGCTTTGGTCCCCTCCAGCCAATGGTGCTGACATCACCCTCTCTCTTGTCCCTGCCTCCTGTCTCCTTCTTTCCCCCAGGGAACTGCATCCGAAGTCAGATCCTTTCTTCCCCAGCAGAACTACATCTGTGTCCTCTCCTGCCACCCTGGTGGGACAGGCCTGTGTTCCCTGGCACAAGGAAAGGCTCCCTTTCCTTGGCACAGGCATGTGCTGAAGCACCTGGATCTCAAGGAACCAGCTTCCCCCAAACCACAGTCCCTGATCTCCCTTGGGCTCTTTGCTCTGGCTTTGGATTTTCCTGTTCCCAGACATTGCATGGCAGGGACTTGGTGGAATGAGCTCACATGGCTGGGTTATGTTCCATGCTGTTGATCCACTTCCACTTTTTCTCATCTTGCAAGTATGTGAGACCAAGTAAGTAGTACTTATATTCTGATTGTACGAGAAGGTAAATCTGGAAAGCAAGCCAACAATGGGAATACATAAAAATTACATTTTCTTCACCAGAGGCACAGAAGTCTCAGTGCTAAACAGCCAGCACAGAGAGCACAGTGTACATCCAGCCACAGCACCTCTTCCCACAGTTCCAGAGGATGAATTTCTCTGTTTCTATTGAAGATCATCTCCCTTTTGGAGGCCCCTTATGAATTTAACAAATGCAATAATACACCTGTGGTGCTATTACACCTCTGCATTGCAGTCAATCAGGTGTGACTTGATACCTGGGGACACTTTTCCCTTCTGAGCAAAACCTTTTCAGGTTTTGTCACAGCCATGGCTCTCATGAAGTGTCTGTTCAACCTCCTTGGCCTGTGTGCTAAATCCCTGTAAAACCCCAGCCAGCTGGGCAGGGAGTTTGCTCCTTCGCATGGGATCAGGCCTGGGCACAGAAGCTTCCAGGGGCAGGACTCCAAGTCCCAGGAGCCTCTCCCTGTGCAGGGCTTTGCTCCCACTGCCAGGACTGGGATGTCCATGGCTGGCAGCAGGTCCCAGAGCCCAAGGACCTGTGGCAGGAGCCGGCACAAGTGTCACTGCTCAGCCCTCGGCCAGGCAGCTCCAGTCCCCAGAGCAGCTGCCCCAGGAGTCGGATCTCACCAGCTCTTCCCTGCTGTCAATGGTCACCAGGTCTGAGCCCATGGCAGCGCATTCTTCACGGGAGGCATTCCAGTCCTTCTGTTCCTTCTTTGGAGAAAAGAAGTAGCATTTTCTCCCATGTTTTTTCCATGATGGGGGGCAGCCTGCAGAAGGGAGGAAGAGGTGTGGAAAATCCATATCCACACTGACCAAAGGATGCCACGAGGAAAGAGAGGTCAGAGAGGCAATTCCAGCCACAGAAATGCCTGTGTACTCCTGCTGAGAATAATTGTCACCAGAGCACCAGGGATCCCCCACAGGCTCTGGAGCCGATAGCAGCCCAAAACCACCAGGCAGGAGCCAGACAGGGAGCAGCACAGCAAACATGATCCAGCCTTTCCCATCTTTGCTCAGGGCACACAGAGAAATGCTCAGGGCACAGAAGCAGCTCTCAGATTCTCAAAGTCTGGTTTGCCTGATGCAGAATTGGGCAGCAGAGGTGCCACTGGAAGCACCAACATTTGCGTGCATTGCCAGGCAGGGCAGTGGGAGGAGCAGAGATGGGGAGCTGGAAAGGGGGATGGCATTCAGGGAGACAGGGCCTGCAGGAGACACTTTGGTTGGGGATCCAGCAGCTCCTAGAGAGCAGCATGGAATTGCTCTGAGGTCAAAGGCTGGCAATGGAGGGACCTTAGGAAAGCAGCACAGGCACATTGCCCATCCTGCTGCCTGCAGGGATGGGGTACCAGAGGGATTGTTCCTCCTGTCCCTTCCCTGCCTCAGACTGCTCTGCTCTGGCAGCACAGAGGCATCAGTTGTTCCCTGTGGAACAGGAATGCAGAGCTGAGCCAGCACTGGTTCCAAAGGAGGTGCCAATTCAAACTCTCCATGGGCTCCAGAGCTCGTCCTGGGAGTGTCCCAGGGTAAGGTTTGTATTCCTGACATGGCAGAGGGGTTGTTTGTTTTCCTTCTGAACAAAATCCTGACAGGTTTCTTTTCTGTCCCCCTTAACAGTCACTCCAACAGACTTCTGGAAACTCCCTTTGGAATGACAGGGGATTGATTACCTACCTAATGTCTCTTCAGGTATGGGGGCCAATGTTGCTGAGCCATTTTGGCTGGCTGCAGTTGGACCATCTGGAAATAAGAACACAATTTCTGCTTGCAAGGAATGACCACTATGCCATGAACTTTCAGAGCTCTGCTGGACCTCTCTGACCCTCATCATCCAACACAGAATGCCATCTCTGCCTCTTTGCTCATGAGTCTACTAGAAAAATCATAAAATGGTCAGGTCAAGTCCCACTGAGAAAAAGGCAACACTTTGGTTCATTTACACAAATTGTATCTTAAAAATGATTTAATTTCTCAAGTTCCATCTAGATGTCAAGTTTCTATATATATTTCAGGTCACCAAGGCAGTACTGAACCCACAAAGGAACTATAACTAAAGCCAGACCTGGATCCAAGTCTAACGACTCCTCTTTCATGTCAAAGTTAAAGCTGCATTAAATGCTAATTACACTTTATTACTTTGTGCTGGTTTAGAATTTGGTTTTAATTTTTCCCATCCTTTGGTGTTTGACACTTTATAAAGATCAGGGCACTGTCAGATATCGATCCTGGACTCTTTGCCTTGAACAAGAAGAATGAAATGCCTCCCCCAGCCCTATTTTTTAAGTTCCATGGATCAAAGGCTTTGCCATGTCTTCCCCATGTGCATCTCTGAGCAGGTGGCAAACTCTGGGACTTGAGAGAGATTGGTTGTAGAAGCTTCTCAAGCTTTCTCAGATATCAAAGGATGGAAAGAAACAAACAAAACCATCTGAAATTTAATGATGGTTCTTTGAAATCATTTAAAGGAAATACCAATTGAATCTATTAAATTTTTTCTTATGGAAGTAAAACTTTTTTTCTACAAAATATTATTTATCTTTTTATGTAGCTCAAAATATGTTATGATCTTAAGCAAACTCCTTTAAGATGTGATTTAGTTGCCTTCATCAAATGAACTTTAATTCATAATTATTTCAAGATTTTTGTGTTATAGACGCCTTGGTCTCATGTAACAACCTCATCACCTTGTGAGATTCTCACAGTTAGCAATGATATTACTGGTAGGCATTATCAAATCTTAACTTGTTTCTTAAAAATATTTGTATAATAAATTCTTCGTCATTTGAATATTGTCAAGTTTTCAGTTTTTCATTTGGATTTTGGCATTTTTTTCTGTTGGAATTTTAAACTTTCAAACCACTCAACTCTCTTAAAGATTTCCTCTTACAGCCAGGGTTGGCTAAAAACTGCTGTCATTTGCCTTCAAACCAAACTTCTTATTCCTACTGGCTTTATATGTCATGGCCTGGACATTAGTCAGTGGGAGAGAGACACAAATTAATTGCTGTTATGATACTAAAAAAACAACTTACGTGTGATTATTAAATATACTGTCAAGACCAGTACGGGGATTATCACCACCAATATAGAAACACGTTTTCTGCAACAACGGCTTTTACCTACAGTGGGACAGAATAATAAAGATGTGGGGAACAGCTGGACAGAAACACCTTTCCTCTGCATTCCAAGGTGCCCTTTTCAGGCTCACACTGGGAATCTGGAGCCTTCCATATCTGCAGGCTGAATGTCCTGGTGCTTCCCCACTAGCTCTGGGAACTGAACAGATCCCAGCCTGCCATGGGTTTGAGGAGAGGTGAAAAGGAGAAGAGTCCTAGCAATTAATGCCTGCCCTCTGCTTCCTCATCTCCCTTGCTCACTTTTTAATGCTGCTGTGGACAGGAGCCTGGGCTCAGGGGTGTCTGGGTGTGGCCCATCATACCCTTCTATTCCTTTGCCAGGAAAGCCAACAAGTGTTTAAGGGCACAGAATGCAACACCTCAGCTGGCCCTGCTCTGAGTGTGGAAAGCAGAGAATTGTATCCTCCTGCCTCCTCATGGTTTTGTGTCACTGCATGTTTGGGGCATCAGGTTCAGCCCCTCTCCCCTTCTTGTTTAAATTCCCATCACTTTATCAGACAGTTAAACTCACCAGATGATTTGCAGTTTGCTGCAGCATTTGTGTCTTGGGATTTCACTTTGACTTCTGCATAGGTACAACCTGAGCCTGGGAACAAGAACAGACCCCAGAGAGAGCTGAGAATCAACTTAAATGAAACAAAAATAACTGAAATTGTGGGAAATGCTGAACACAGGACAGCAGCTGGCTGATGTGACTGTGATTAACTATGCACAAATTATATTTTTCTCCATTACAGACACTGATCTCTGCTCTGTGGTGACCAGGGACAGGACCTGAGGGAACAGCTGGAGCTGTGTCAGGGGAAGCTTAGGGTGACTATCAGGAAAAGGTTCTTCCCCCAGAGGGTGTTGGGGCACTGAACAGGCTCCAGAGGGAATGGTCACAGTCCCAGGGCTGCCAGAACTCCAGGAGTAATTGGACAGTGCTCTCAGGGGTGCGCAGGGTGGGATTATTGGGGTGTCTGTGCTGGGCCAGGAGTTGGACTGGATGATCCCTGAGGGTCCCTTCCAGCTCAGGATATTCTGATTCCATGTTCTATGATGACACTTTCACCCTTGGAGCACTTGCTATAGGCAGGAACAGATCTGGTTTTCTGAACTGCCTCTTCAAGGCAGACAGTACCAGAGGGGACAGGGGTGCATGCACACATCGTCAGTCTAAAAAGGGAGGAAAGTGCCAAGGGTGGCCTAAGGTTGTTCATCCAGACAGGAATGGTAAGAATGACAAAAACATCAAAGCCTGAAAACTGCAGATTGTGCTAAACTTGGAGGGGTTCGAGATCTTATCAAAATTAACAAGATAACATGGAAAATAGTGAAATCTATTTCATCATCTGCAGGTAATAAATACAAACCAACAGGGAAGAAAACATATGGGAAGAAAGGTCAGAGGGAGATAATAAGTATGTAGAAAGTCAAAAATAGGATGTTGCAATGTTATAAAACTCTCAAAGTCATCGTGATATACAACACTGAGCCTCCTGGGTTCTATCACTGTACAGAGCTAAGACAGAAGCCAGGGTTTTGAGCTCTTTTCAGAAGATGGAGATGATATCTGGGAAATCTTGTGCATAAATTCAGTGAACACATAGAAGAGTTGGTAGGGGTTTCCTCGAAAGGCACAAGTAGAGAAACATAAAAATGTTACTAGAAATCTATCAAAATTTTGAATGGGAATACATGGGTTAAATTACAAGGAAAATGGAACTTGTAATCAGGTGGCATCTATTGTGGTCAATTGAGCCCTAAATTAATCTGTTGAAAGGGGTGGTAAAACCCTGTTTCCTGGGGTGTTAACTACCCATCTGAAAAGACATGCAGAGGGTTCACACTTTGTGCAAAAGACAAGCACTGGATGGCAAGAAATAATTTTTGTCAGGGTGAAAGGAGGGTTAGAAAGAAAGGAAAGAAAAATTCAAATTAAATACAGAGACACACTGTATGAAGTCTGTAAATTTTTTAGGTTGTACTTTTATGCAGGTATTGCAAAACCAGTGCTAACAATTATGTAAAAAATTTCAGTGCATTAAAGAAAGACAAATCATAGGCTGGAATTTTGCAGAGTGTTTGATCCTAAATCAGACTAAACCTGTCCATGAACCATTTCACACTTGTGCATTAAACAAGCAGTTTGTACAGCCAGAGCGGGAGGAGAAGCCCCCCAGGCAATGCCTGCTGTGCTCAGGGAGCAGGAACAGCTGTGCAGGAGGCTGCTGCAAACACCAGCTACAGCAGCCACTCCATCCTGAGCAATTTGCTGCAGGAATCTCAGTGTGCTGGGGGACAACAGGCCTGGGGCAGGAGCAATGGATGTTCAGCTCTGGGATAGTCTCCAAAATGGATAAAATCTACTCTTAATATCTCACCAGAGACGCTCCCTCACACTTGCACCTTAGCAAGAGAAAAATAGATCTTAAAACAACTGGCCTTTGTAAATATAAACAACCCTATCTGGACACCCCACCTGCAGTTTGCCAGCACTGGCCCTCATGTTTCCCTTGTGCTCTTTGGGACTTTGGTGCTCCAAGGAATTCTCTCAACGTATGTGGGAGAGAGACTGGAGAATGCAAAGAAAGCTCAGTGCTCAGCACTGGACCTACCTTGGACATCAGGGACCGTCAGGATTCTGGGTCTGGTGGATTCAGGCAAGTTCAAGTCAGCATAAAGGACATTTTCTGCCATTCTTGCTCCTGCTTCTCCTTTTTCCTTTCCTTGGTTCTTCTGAGGGTGACGCTCTGGGCTGGGTACAGCTCAGATCACCCTCCCCCCTCTAAACTTCTGGAGGAAGTTCTTGACTCTTCCGGTCATACATAAACTTCTAATGAGAAGAGAAGTCTATTTCTACTTCATCTTTTGATGGCACAGGGTTTTATGTCAGTAGCATAAGGAAATATAAGTTCATGGCCTCCCTGAGGTCACCTGTGTTGGGAAGTGGTTCTGACGCTGAAGTGTCTTGAGTACCCAAAGCTTCATACACCCACACGGAAAACACTTCGCCCAGCTGTGTCCTGAGCACTGTGGGCTCTGTGCAGCTCACAGACATTGTCTGCTTCTCTGCAAGAGAATTCTGGGAACAAATGGGGATTCAGAAGGGGATTGGTTCAGCCTGTTTTGGGAAGCGCAAAAGGTGCTTAATATGCAAAGGCAGCAACTGGAATAGTGCAGCCTAAACAAAACAATCCCTTGGGTTTCCAGGTTTGTAATATCCCACTGGGCAGCTGGGGTCAGCTGTGTCCCCTCTCAACTCCTTGTACACCCCCAGCCCCCTCAGTGGTGGGGTGGGATGACAAACAGAGGACTCTCACTCTGTTTAATCTCTGATCAGCAAGAACTAAAACATCTCTGTGTTCTCAACACTGTTCCAGCACAAATCCAAAATGTAGCCTGTACCAGTTGCTATGAAGGAAATTAACTCTATCCCAGCCAAAACCAACCCAGGGCCCTAGAATTTAAGAAGGATGTGAAGGTCCTTGAATGGAGGTTCAGAGGAAGGGACCAAAGCTGGTGGAAAGGTTGGAAGGAATGTCCTGGGAGGACCAGCTAAGGATTCCATGGTTTGTCCAGTTTGGAGAAAAGGAGGCTGAGGGGTGACCTTTTTTCCCTCTGGAGTCCCGGCACAGGAAGGACATGGAACTGTTAGAGAGAATCCAGATGAGGCCAACGGATTCCCCAAAGAAGCTGTGGCTGCCCCATGCCTGGAAGTGTCCAAGGTCAGGTTGGACAGGGCTCTGAGCAACCTGGGATAGTGGAAGGTGTCCCTGCCCATGGCAGGAAAGGTAAAATGAGATGATGAGATGATTTAAGGTCCTTTCCAACCCAAACCATTCTATGATTCTATGATTACTGTATTCCTGTCTTTACAGAACGATAAGACATTGCTTTTCTGATTTAGAACAAACTATTGGAAAAAAAGTTGAGTGGTTTATATAAAATAAATACCAATTCTGATTGAATCTAATTCTTCCACAGAGAGACAATTTTCTGTTATGGAAATATTCTCTCAGGGCCATCAGATCTGGAACTCCCTCTGCTGCCAGTGGTAATGGCAGAGGCTTCTTCAAAGGGCCATGTGTTCTAGTATCCTGTGCCTCATGTCCCATAGTCAGAGGCCCTGAGAAGCCAAACAAACACCAGCTGTGTGAGAGAAAGAAGGGGAAGTGAAGCAGTTTCTGTGGTGGTTGAGAACTCAGAAGTTGGTACTGTGGTCAAATGAAGGTTTGCAGTGGCCCTCAGACCTGACAGGGGGACGTGTCCAGAGATTCTGTGACAGGCAGCTGAAGTACTGGAGCCTAAACAACAGACCCTGACTGAGGCCTGAGGCCTGAACAACAGGCCCTGGGCCAAAGTTGCCTCTAGATGAACCTTCCAACCAAATGTTATATATATATTCAATCATTAATGAACTATTGTTATATGTGTTTGTTTATTGGCAAAACATATCCAGAAACTGGATAAGGCCACGTCTGGCCTAATTAGGGGAGTACACTATCAAAGATAACTCCCCTGGTTCCCCCTTGAGCAGCCCTGGACAGGCTTTGGGAGAAATCCAGCAGGGGAATTAAACTAGGAATTATGTCAGCTTGTTTATTTAAAAAAGCTGGGCTACTGTCTAAACAAAGTCAGGAAGCCATTCCACATCTCCACAAAGGTGGAATGCGTTGGAAAGAATCTTTAAGACCATCTTGTTCCAAACCCCTGCTATGGGCAGGGACACCTTCCACTGTCCCAGGTTGCTCAGAGCCCCATCCAATCTGGCCTTGGACACTGTCAGAGATGGGGCAGTTACAGCTTCTCAAACCCAAAGTATTCTGTGATTTTTCAGCTCCACCAAGTCTTAATTCCTTCTTTCATTCAGATTTTTTTTCTATTAGGGAATTGCATTGCTAATTTGCCAGTTGTAACATGGACTGAGTGTAGGAAACATCCATTGAGTTCAATAAACTTTTTCAGTTTTTATTGCTGGTTTTCTGGAGTGACAAGCACATGATAGCACCAATCCCACAAATTTTGCCATAAAAATAGTGCCCCTCTTTCCTGTGGAATATTGCCTACGCTGATCAGCAGGTTCTGCTGCATCTTGAGGGAGTGCTGACTGTGTGGGCTGGTGCTGTTTGAGGAAGGAATGTGCAATACCCTACTGAGCTGGTGCTTTTGAACTCCATTTGACAAGGATGGTACAAATAGCATAGGGGGAAAAGTTAAAAGGTGGGTCCAGCTCCCCTTGTAAATCCTTTTATGTGATACTGAGATGATGCATAACTTAATACTGGAGATAGCACACAGCATAGTTTGTATTGTATTTTTCAGCACTTAGCCACAATTTTCAGCATTTAAGTGTATACTTATTATTTCTCTGTGGTATTGTGTATTTCCCACAAAACTATGATGGAGAACAGTGAATATCTTCAGTAAATTAAAGATATTTTAATGTGGGTCTGTATGGGTGGGACAATGGCCCTGTATGTCTGTATTAATAATGAGATGTCTGTGTTATTAATTCTCTTGCAATTCATTAGCACCTAATGAATTTGGCTTCCTAAACTCTAGCTAAGGGCATGGGCAACATCTGTCAGCATTTTCCTAACAAATAACCCCTCACAATCCCACTTCACTCCTACTCTTGCCAGCTCTATTTCCATGTTTCCAAGACCAATCATGTCCATCTTTTGGCCTGTGCAATCCCAAACTCAGTGTGGCCATGACCAAGAAAGTCGAAGAAGGGGAGATTTTTAACGTACCAGGCTCTTATCCAATACTTATATTGTGCAGCCTCAGGTCAGTGGTGAAGAATCCTCTGGGGTCAGCTGAGTCCGTTGGGTCTCTGTACCTCATCAAGAAAACAGATTTGGCAAAGGTTTCATTACAAGATCCAAATTCAAAGATAAGTAGTCTGCAAATCAGCTACTCTGAAATAGATAAAATATTTAAAATTAAATATACATTATGAATGAAGAATGCAGTAAACATTTGGAAAAACAACCCTCCTTTGTGAAAGCAAGCCTTTTGGGCTGGTTTTTCACGCCTTGACAATACTCTGATAATGACTATTTTTGGTTCTAGTAAACAGGAAAATTAAAACAACAACCAAGGATGTGTGAGAGAGAGAGGCTTAGAAGGAAGATTTCAAATAGAAAACCTCGCTTAAATTCCACTTACAGTAACTAGGATGTCTTTCCCTAAACTATCTGTTCCTTGGGTTTTCAGTGGATGTGCTTGACAGCTGAACAAATGGGGATTTTTCTGGATTTAATATGCTTGCTTACTGTATTCATACCTAAAATAATTGGGAGATATTTTCTGGTATGTAAAACATTTGAAAAAAACTGTAACTTTTGTGGGACCAAAATTATTTTCTAATATAAACAAAGAGTTTCCTCTACCAAAGAGGAAAAAAATCAATGTTAACGTTAAATATATTTTCTGAAAATAATGGAATGTTTAATACTTTTGAAATCAAACATTTCAATTTTTCCTTTCAGGATGTTCTTTTAGGAGAAATTAAATGCTTTGGGTTTACCCCCAGTCACTTTTTTTAAATCATTATTAAACAAATAAGAACAAGTGTTTCTTCTATTTTTTCCTGCAGTGATTCACAGGCAAAAGGTCCCTGTCTGGGTCACAATCCAAAAAACATTTAAAAAGTGCTTATGGCAAGAATCATTTTGCAAGCAGCTGATGACCATAAGGAAGGCTGGCCACCTCATTCTCTCCTAAGTTTACCCATTTTTAGACAAATGTTGCAATATATTTTGTGCAAAATATATTATACTGTTGAGTGAAAGAGGAACTAAAAACATCTGAACAAAGTAAAATCACTGCAACTGGCAAACACTTCACTGGTATAAACTCTTTCTCTCTGTATCAGGATAAAATTAAGCTGCCGGTTTCTCTTTTATAATTAAAGCAAAACAAAACAACAGCCTGGTTTTTTTATTTAGCAGCTTTGGTGGCATTTTTCCCCACTCTAAACTCCAGCTGCTTTAACATCAGGTGTCTATCCTTAGTGGCTGCTTGATTGTGGAAAAAATAAGAAATCCCAAGGATTTCCTGTCCTGTGTCTGACATATTTAAGTGTGCCAGGGCCTCACCACCCTCACAGGGAATAATTTTTTCCTAATATCCAATCTAAACCTGCTCTCTGTCAGTGTGAAGCCATTCCCCCTTGTCCTGTCACTCCATGCCCTTGCCAAGAGTCTCCATCTTTCCTGGAGGCTCCTTTCAGGCACTGCAAGGCCACAATGAGGTCACCCCAAAGTCTTCTGGTTTTTAGGCTGAAAAATCCCAATTCCCTCACCCTTTCCAGGCTGAAGATTCCCAGTCCTCTTAGCCTCTCAATATACCTTTTTTTCAACACACTTGGAGCATGACCCTTGGCAAAGGGGGATGAAGAAGAAATCTGTTCAACTTACAGAGAAGCAGATGCTGCCATTTTGGTAGGCACCTCCTGTCACAATGTCAGGATCAGGCAGCTCTCCATGAGGGCTGAACCCAGATGCAACCCAGGCAGTTGTGTAGATATGCAGCTCAACCCCATCAGCTCCTGTTCCTTGTGGTCCCAGTGGGGGTACAACATGCTAGAAGGATCCATGAAGGTGGGGAAACGCAGCAGTGGACATGCAAGCTGGCCAGAACAAGAGCATGGGAGGAACAAGAGGAAGAGCATTCTCTTGATTCCTGAGAAGAATATCACCATCATCTCTGCAGTCTCTGAGTCTTGCTGATACCTTGGGCAGCTACGAGAAGCCCAGTTTATATGGAAGTGCCCAAGGCTGGGCCTGTTGCCAGGAAGGAGGGCTGGCCCGACTGTTCTATATTCAATTTAAAATGTAGGAAAGATCAACACTTTACATAACATGCCCTGGCACCTTGCCTGAGTGAGACTGTACTAAGCCATATCATACACATCTTTAAACATTTCTAACAGCACTTTTGTACTACAGAACCAAAACAAGGCAGCCAAGTGTTTACCTACTACCCAGCACTTCTCAGGGTGGGTGAATGTTGGCTCTCCTCACCACAGAACAGGGGCTCTTCTGATGAACTTGTCTTGCCATTGCAGATTCTGAAATGAACTCTGATTGTGCCACTGTGGTGGGATAGTTATGGACAAATTTGTTGGAAAGAAGCTGTCTTAACGCCATGGCTTATCAGAGGAAGTTGTTGTGGCACATGGAAAGGGTTCCTGTGATAGCAATCTGGAAGAGCAAAATAAGAAAAATGCCTCTGCTCCATGTGCTATACCTTGGTGGGAGTAAGTCAAAGGAGAAAAGTGCATCATCTCTTGTGCTGCCTGAGGCCTTTCAGTGTAATGATGTAAAACCAAAAACCCTCAGCAGGTTTCTGACCAGTTCTGACAGGAAATGCTTTGTCCATTATCTCCAATTTGTCCAACTGCATAATCCACTACAAAACTTATCCCTGATCTGTGAATTTTGGAGGACATGGTAGTATATTCCTATTAACTTGCAGGGAAAATGTAGAAAAGCCGTTTGTATTATCTTTCTGGGGCAAGTATTGGAAGATGAACAGAGAAGGAGAGTTACCTGATCTAATCCTCAGGGAAAGGGTTTAAAGAGATGAAATTGCATACAGATTGCTTGAATCCCAGGTCATGTTGTTGACAGTCCTGCTTTAGACAGCAAGTATGTTTATGGTTTCTTATTTCTGCTCTCTAATCAAATACTGACATTTTCTTATGTTGTCTGCTCCAGAGAGGCCCAAGACTCTGTTTTGGGGGGAACCAGGGCTGAGGGATACAGTAATGCAAATTGAGTGTTTGAAGGTTAGCTCAGCACAGGGATATCAACGCTGAGAGACTTTGGCCCCTCCAGGAGAAGAATCTGGAGACAGAATTAATCATGAAGTGGGGAGGGGAAAAGGCAAGGGAATCTGATCTTTTAGAGCTGCCCATGTGAGAAATTTTCACTATGGCTTGTTCTCTACTTTTAGGCAAAAAACCCCTTCCTCACATGGAGAAGAGTGTGAGATTGGAAGATGCAACTGAGATGCTGCAGGAATGTGCAACTCTCCTGGAATTACAAGGACAAGTGGTTTAGCTGTGTGACAAGGATTGGAGTTGCATAGGCTCTTGGGTGGAACAGGATGTGGTGGTGTTTGCATCGCACTGCTGAGGGGCGTGGGAGAGATGTGCAGGAGCAGGAAGATACCGCAGATTGGCAGTGAGCAGCATGCCAAGGAAGATCTTAAAATTACAGATGACCTGAGAAGAGGGAGGAAGATAAAATCTGCTTCCTTTAGAAAACTAAATGCTCGTACAGGAGCCAAGTGTGAAAAGAAAGAGGAGAGTCAGAACCACGGGATGCAATGGCACGTCTGAGTATCTGCCTCAGGCAACAGACAGAGACAGACAGGAGAGGAAAGCAGTGAAGTTTCACTGAGTTTTCTCTCTGGGGATTATGATGACGTGCAACAAACTCGGGAGGTGAAGAAGAAGGAAAATGCTATGCCCAGTACTCTCAAAACATCCCTGATTGTTCCATTGCTGAAATCCTTTGCGGGCTGCACACACGTCCCTGACTCACAGCCAACCTCCACCCCACAGCTCCCAGCTCAGCAACTCCCTGCTGCAGTGCAGGAAGCAGCAGAATCCTGTTACATAGAGCCAGTTGAGGCAATGTCAGTACCATTTCACAATATTTGCATTCTGGTGAGGTTATTTAACACCTCTGTTCTTTTAGGACAAGTTTTAACAAAAAATTCAACTTAAAAAGAAACTGGGTTTAAAAATTTCTGAAGGCTGATACCCAAATAGGTATTTAACAGAGTGGTAACTTGAACCTATTATAACTAGGCTAAAAAATACCCTTACATTCAGCTACTCACTTCTTTGACAACCCTCTTATCCATGTCTGAATCCATCTGAGATTTTCTGTATTTCAAAAAACTGTAGCCCTTGTGGAAGATGGTGCCAAGCTGACTCACCTTTTGCCACACATCTGCAGGGCTACTTCTTCCAAATCCTGTGGATCATATGGAAGCAGCAGAGATGTAAAGCTCCTTGTTGAGTAACACATACAATCCTGAAGGAAAGGGGGTGGCATAAGGGAGATTTTTTCACAAGCTGCCTTGTGAAAGGACTTCACCTTTACTTAATGTAATTTCTCTTTCACTGCTCTAGGCTTGTTTATCCATAGTTGTGTTGCACAAATCCTCCTGTTGCAGGAGTTGTCCCACTGCAGCTGTGAAAAGCCCTTTCCTTCTTCACAGGCTGAAAATCCTGGATGCCCAAAAAACCTGAGGATAGAGAGGTGGAAATTCTCTTTATAATAAGTAATTTGCAAAATGGGTTAGCAGGGACAGATACATCAACATGTGAGGGTTATTTACGGAATGGGGAATTGCAGGACTGCAGTTCTTTCTCCCCCTTTCCCTTTTTAAGCTTTAAAGGGGTGCCAAAAATACTGTTGAAGGCAGGGACATCGCAGGCTAAAGGCATTTTGGAACAGATATAAACAGTATCTACATAGTCATTTTCTGGACAGACTTGTCACCTGAAAGCTCAGAGCACCGGGAGCATAGAGAGGGTCAAAGATGAGCAGTTCCCAGGCTGACAAATTGGCTTTACTTGTCTCACATAGCAAATAGGAGGGCACAGGCATACCCAGAGCTGCAGAAATTGATGCCTGCTGGTAAATCCTTGCATGGTAGATCAGGAGTAATCAGCAGAGTCTCTACTTTTGAAAGCCACCGATGTAGGCTCTGCAACGACTGTGCATTTGGTGTACTGCAGTTATACCCACGCAGCCTCCCAGGAGCACTGGTGAGGTGCAATTATGCAGAAAGCATTCAATTCCAGAAAGGTTGTTATTTACAGACAATTTTCTAATGAGGTTTCATGAGACAGAAGTGTTCTAACAGCTTGGTCACTAAACCTTTGCATCCTCACAGCTTAATAACCTAGAGATCTGTATCTCACATCCTGTAAATACCCACTGCTGCAACAGTGCTGGTCCCTGCACATTCTCTTCAACCCAGTGATGTGGATTCCTAGAACTCCATAATGTGATACCCCTCCCAGCCTTACACCCCAAATCACTTATCTGGGCTGTAAAAATGCCCAACAACTGAAAGACAGAATCATAAAATCATAGAATGGTTTGGGTTGGAGGGGACCTTCAAGATCATCTCATTTCAGCCCTCTTGCCACAGGCCAGGACACCTTCCATGAGACCAGACAGGCCAATGTGCAGAGACGGTCAAGAAAGCAGCCACCTTGTTTTCTTGGCAAATGTGGTTAAAAAATGTTAATACATAGACAAACAAAACATGATGCATGGATGGGGCTTTTCAAGAAAGCGAATTATCAGCGCTTCTTTTCTCTGTGAGTCTGCGTCATGAAAAGTCTGAGGGTGGCTCCAGCTGAGCATGAGTCAGAGGATTCTGCTCAGCATTTTGTAGGTTGTCCTCTTACACAGAGAATTTCCTCATTATCTCCTTTCAAATGGCACAGAGATGAGGATGCTACCTATGTCTGATGAATCTACTTGTTTCTGCAGAGGAATGTGAAAGCAGTGGTGATATCTCAGGGCTAGGTATTTCTGACAAGTAATTTCTGCTTATTTCTGTCATCTCCAAAAAAAATCCAACAATTATCCAAAAGAGCTCATATTAGGAAAGATTTTGAAGATGAAGATCACCATAATGGCTGCAGGAATCAGAACAGCAGGTCAGCAAGGAAGGGAAGACAGAAAATTCATGGAAGCTACAGTGAAATACCATCCATCTGCCTTCTGTGTGGAAGCATGATCAAACTGAATTACAGGCTCAGATGACTTTGCCACTTTTCCCTCAACACTGAATGCCTTGGAAAACCCATCAGCATATGGCATGAGAAATAATATGATGATGCCTACTACAAAGAGCTACTGAAATATACTAATTGTGAAGAAAACACAGCTCCAGCACAGAAGCCCATTTTTCAAATAAGGTTTACACCTTCATAAGGGTGACATCCACTCCAGGGGTCAAGGGCACCTTGATATAATAGATCCCAAACTTTGCCCCCGAGGTAGAGCAGACAAAAACCAAAAAGCACAGTTGTGAGAATCAGATATTGTAACTTGGGGCAGCCTAAGCAGTGAAGGGAACATGACACAGCAGATGAAGAATAAGCAGCAAGTGCACCAAAACAGTAAATTATTGTTCCAAGGGTCTGAGAAATGTGATGAGGGCTCTGTCCACACTGCAGTGCACTTACCCTGGCTGTGCTGTGCCATAACACGGTGCAGAACAGAACTGATTTTTCCCAGTACATCATTCTGCTGAAGAATGGGAATGGGAGCATTTTATGGTCTCCAGGAGGGTTCAACTGCAAAGGAGTCTCTCTGACTTCAGAGGTACAAATAATTCTGGCACTGCAAGCTGGCCCACTTGTCAGGAATGTCTGCATCCCAGCAGGATGGTATCTGTCTGCCAAAATACCCTTGTAATTCTCCACTCAATTACCCTCAACAATGCACTATTGCCCTTCTTGGGTCACTCATTTTCCAGGTGTTCCTTCAGGAGCCCCAGGATCTGCCTGAAGCTGAGGGGACGATGCCAGCAGTCCATTTTCCCTGAGGTGACTTATACCGTTAAGTGATACAGCTGTACCTGTCAGGTGGGTTGTTTACTCCTGTAACACTGGAACTGTTTGAGGACCATTTCCATAGCCTTTGGATTTTCCTTTTGCAGAAGAGCCCGTGGGAGTTTGCTGCTATGGTGACTCTAAACACCTCTGAACACCTTTTTCCCTTGGGACTGCTGCAGTGTCACTGCTAAAGTAGCAGCTGCTTTTGGTAGCACAATTTTCTCATTATTCCTTTTCAACTGAACTTCTAGCTGCAAGCTCCAGTAAATTTAAGAGATGTAATGAGGTAGGTACTTTACAAATGCAGTTAAAAAATAGTGTGTTGTTAAAGAGTGAAATACCTAAATTAAACACATTAAACACATAAGCAATAGGGATCATAGAAACCTGTTTGGGTTTT
>WAAG01004150.1:390-16057 GCA_013390105.1 Tichodroma muraria
TTGTCTGTGCAGCATGAACGAATTAAAAAATATTTTAACAAAAAGTATGCATATTAAAAACAAATTCAGGCTAAAAAAGTCTAATACCCACTGAATATGAGAGGGATATTTCTATTGACTTTAGTAAGCTATGAATCAAGCAATAATTATACCATTAGATTACAGAAAGAAAAATAACAGTGATTTAGGAATAATAAATGGAAAAAAGGAAATAGCCCTAGAATAACCCATATAATCTGATATCAACCTTGGCTAGGTGAAATTGCATTTTTCAGCATCTGTAATGCTGCAATTATCAGTAGTCACATGCACATATTATTATATACTTAGCGGCCAAGATGGATGATCATTGCACATTATAGACTACTGATAAAATAAATTAACCGAGAAATGTTATCAGACAGAATATTCACGACAAATAAACCCAATTTCTTCAAAGACTTGCTACCCAGACAAAGTGATGACTCACACAATAAGATCTGGCAATCAGTAGACAACCAACACTGTCACAGCCAACCTCACAAAGCTGATAGAAGAACAACATAATGAAATGGAATCTCAAAGAAACAGAGCAAGCAGCCATGAGATTGTCTGTCTCTTGACAGATATCACATGTGGTTGAGCTGTTGCTCATTTCAGTTCTGCTGGAAACCAGTCCAGATGAAAGGGAACCTCCAGGAAGGTGATCACTGGCTGCCAATGACACAGTTTTACTCCCCAAACTGCTGCATGCCATTTCATACCTTCACCCTAAAACCCAGGAATGCATTTATTGAGAAGTGGCATGAGTTTTATCGGGGAATTAAGTTTCTAAAAGCCGTGTAGTTCATTCAAGCACAGAAAGCTCGTTGTTATGCTAGATTTTGGGAAGGGTTAAAGGGCATGCTTTAGAGGAACACAGGGTCTTTTATACATATTTAATTGTACATAAGAAAGACAGATGAAGGTCCTCTTCAAGCTTAGTGCACACTGAGTGCACAGTCATCAAAATTCCATGAAAATCTATATTAACAATAATCCCAGGTAATTTAAAAACATGAAGCTCAAAGCACTGGAGCTTCTTTAAGACATTAAAGATATAAAAGTATAATAGTAATAAGGAGCATAAATACCAGAAGATAATCATCTTGACATCATACATTTTTTTAACATTAAGCCTTTTTACATTGGCACTATTTTGAATTAAGTGACCATAAATCTGAGTGAATGCTCCTTTCCTCAGTCCAACCCCCAAGCACTTGTGACTTCCCCTCCCCTTTTACGCCAGTACATTTCAAAGTATGTGGAGAATTTAATGAAGGAACTAACGTAGCTGAAACCATTTCCTTGCATTTCTGTTGTGGCTTCAGTTTTCTTTTTGAATTTAATCAGCACCTAAATTCCTTCATTGTACTTAACTAAAAATGCTATATACTTCACTCTCACAAAAACACATACTAACCACTCCTCACATCTTTAATCTGAAAATGTTTTATAAAATGCGTCACAGTTAATATCAGGAACACTGAATAGCTCTCAGATACATTCTACACCTTGTCTCATAAATAGAAATTGATGCTAACATGAGAAAAACAAACAAAAATAGAACACAACTTGAAACTTTCGGCATCCGCAAACAGGAGATGTTTAAGATGATGTTAATTAACTCAGTGAATTTGCTGAATTTGATTGAAGGTTGGTTAACTTTTAGGTTTTAGCTTTAGAAGAACATACTTTTGACAGATGATAAATATGGTATCAGTAATACAGCAACTTAAGACAGATCACAAAATTACTACAATTTATAGACTTTTTGCATATTTGGACTGAACTGGGCCAAAAAGAAGGTGAGGGGCTGGGAGGGAGTATGGGAGGATGAAGCCCACTTAATGCATATAATTGGTCAATTAATTTATCAACTGTGAAAAAAATATAATAAAATAAGGAAGGGCATAGTTAAACTATCCAATTTCTTTTGAACTTTATTCCCTGAGTGTGAAAAATCTGCTTCTATGAAATCGTGCTAAACTTTCAACTGCAAAAAAGGAGCCAATTTCCAAGGCAGTGTTTAATTAATTTGTGGAGTTACTGCTGTGAAAGTTCATTGAGACAAATACTAAAGCTGTTTTTTTTAAAAGGGTTGGATAATTTTCTGATGATAAACAACAGTGGCAGCTTTGTAAGCAAAGACAATGATTGTAGAGTAATTAAATCCCCTGCTTCAGGGTACAAAATAGAATCCCTTTGCCCCAAGTCCAGCATGAACTATGACTAATAGCATTTCCTTCAACCCATAAATCCAAACTCTTAGGTCAGCTGTGTTATTTGGCCACCTTTTAATCTGTTAGCCACTGCCAAGAGAAATCCATGGGTTAACTCACTATGGAAGTGGCTGTATTTCCAATTTTAAAATATGTTTGGGCACTGACAGTGTAACATGAATGCACTATTTCCTGCTGTAATATTTCTACATCTACCTCTGTGCTAAAACATTTCAATAAACTAAAACTTTAGCAAATGTGAATAAGAGCCATTTATCCAGCAAACAAACAAACAAAAAAAAGGAGGTAAAGTGGAAGGAACGACACATATGTAGAAAGTCATAAAATTGTACAAAATTTGAGTGTCCTTTTGTTGTCCACGTATTTAGCAGAAAAAATAAAGAGTTCAGACAACACATCTCATAATACTTCACAGTAAATGTCTTACAAAGACAGGAAAAACCCACAAGGTTATTAGCATCTTGTACTCAGTTATAAACAATTGGAGAACTTCAGAGTTCAATCCAAAAAAATTATGATCTCAAATCCTGATCACTTTTAGGCGCCTATTTTCATGAATATACACACTAAAACTAAAATAGCAAAAGCAGCTTAACAATATTGCTTGAAACCACTAAGCCCTAGAAGTATACATTCCCAAAAATGGCAAACACCACTCCTAAAGGAAAAGGAGAGTGAAACAGCACGAAACCAATAAAGTAGGTAAAGCCCATGCCATACTTCATTATGAGAATTTTTCATGCTTTGCAATGCAATAATTCCAAGGACAGCCTGCAAAGAACTGCAACTCACTGGCAGCTGACCCACACCTGAAATCCAGGTGGCTGCATTATCGATTCTTCCCTCACCACCACTGGTAAGACATTCATCATTGAGGAGTCAAAGCTGAAAATCCCTGACTCCTGGGATGCCTCTGGACTGTGTCAGTGAGACTGCTCAGCACAGGCACATTGCTGCTTTCTTTCCAATTACTGCACAGAGCAGCCAGGAGAGAGCTGCTCACTCTGAGAGCAAGGCCATGTGCTTCCTCAACCCCTGGCTCTGTCTGCTCTCACAAACAAGTTACAGCAGCACCACTGACAACAAACAGTTTGCAGAACCCCTATAACAAGGGCCTGAGTAAATGCATTTCAAGTTAGATTCAATATTCTCCCATGCCCCCAAGGCTTTCAGAAGTTGCCATCTGCAGACACATCAGCACAACGTGCCTGAGTTACTCTGTCTGCAGTTTCTGTACTCTATAAGTTATATCCATATTCAGAGTTCATATAGTAAAAAAACCCAACCCAAACCAACCAACCAAAAAAAAAAAAAAAAAAAAAAATCCACAAAGAAACCCACAAAACAGCTCCCACCAAACAAAACCAAAACCACAGGAACTCACCTTCTTCCTGAGGAATTTTCAATTCAACTATAGAAACACGACAAAAATTAGAAAGCTAAACCAAGATATTTTCTGAAACAGTTCCTTCTATTTTTCACTTGAGAATTAAAAGCAGTTATCTACAGTAACAACAAAAAATCCAAAATCCCGCCTCCCTCTTGCTGTTGAAAGCAACAATGACAGGTTTAGTTCTAACAGATTAACAGTTATCCTATCTACTTGGGCTTAAGAGTGACCTTCAGAATTATTAACAGCTCTATATAAAAGACAGTTGTCAGCAGATATCCAGATTCAGATTCTTTGTTCACTCCATTCATGTGACTGAAATTCAGGAGCTTGCTCAAAACATTTTTTGTTATAGCAGCTGATTATTTAATTTTATTCTAAGGATTATAAATTATTTTTATTCCAAACATAGAAGAAAAACATACAGACACTTATTTTTACAGTCTAATTTCATATATCTCTGACAATAGCTGCACAGCTGAAAATGTTTTGACCAGGAGTTAGACCAGATGACTCCCAAGGTCTATCCCAACTTAAGCTGTTTTGTGACACTGATGAAATTCCTGTTACAATGCAAGAGGAACTTCCTCTAATCTGTAGGTAAAGATCTTCTATTGAATCAGTTTGCAGACATGGAAAAAAGTAACATAAATTTACCATTAATGAAAAAAGACCAGGAAATAAAAGTGGATCAGTAAAGTGGGGCTAGCTCAGTTTTCAGTCTTGCTGGTCCCAAGGCTGTGAGGGCTGTAAAAAAAATAATCAGTGTGCAGTCAGCAGAGTGTGGTAGAATATCCAGGCTGTGCTGTGGCTTATCAGAAAACACTGTCAACCATTAATCTTCACCCAGGTTTTATATCCCTTTTTAAAATTTAAACATTATTTCTCTCTTGCACTAAGTGTGACTGCAGTCGTGCCAGCTTCAAGCCTGGCACAGCGACACCCAGGGCAGGGAAGCTGTCACCGGCTGAGGGCATTGGAACCATCACTGCTGGCTGTTTTTCTTCAATAAATTTTTCACATGTGCTATCATGGAATCCTTGGGTGAGAGAGGAGCTGGGTACTCCAGGCAATCCTCACCTCAGAAAATGTCATTATCATGGGCTTCTCTTGAAGCAGGTCAAAATCTCTCTCCATGAGGGCAGTTGAACAATGGAACAGGGTGCCAGAGAAACACAAGAATCTAATTTTTTTGGGGACACTCCATTTTACATGGAATGAAGTCATCTTCAATTCTCCACTTCTCAGCTTCACCTTGAGTATTTTATTAATAAATTACATATTGGGAACATTGAAACACTGATAGGACTTTTGATCACAGTAGAAAAAGAGCCCTTTATCTCCCTATACAAATACAATTCTTCTAATATTTGCTAATTGTCAGGATTTGTGAACACTTAGAGGGAAAAAAAAAATAAGTAAAGACATTCCTGAACTATATTGGGATTTAGAGATATTATTCTTGATGGAATTAAGATTTGAATAGTCACAGAATCTCAAGTTGGTTGCATATAAAAGGAATTCTTCCCCCTCTGGTGGCAAGTTAAGAATTTTTTTATAAGCAGCCTTTTCTCTTGAATTACAAAGAGGTTATGATACATGTCGGATGGATGATACAAAGTTTCAGTAGATAAGACAGAGAACTACGTTCTCCATTGTTAGAAATTTTAAATCACTTATTTATTTCACAAAAAATTCCAACCTAGTTTATGTTAAGGGTGATTTATGGTACTAGGAAAGCACTGAGGCATCCCAAACCCAAGAGTTTGGCAATCTGAAGACCCAAGAGACTGAACAGTCTTGCTGTGCCTTTACCACCAAACTGCTCCTCAGGGTAGCCAAGTATAAAAGGGTGCTAAGATGCCATTTTGGGCACTGGCAATGGAGAATTCTGCTAGAAAGATGGTAAGACTTAGCCAGGAAAGCTCTACAGCTACAGAGGCCTGAAACAGTTACATTCCATGGTGTGGTAAACAACAAACAAAGCAAACTCCAGAAAAGTTCACCTACTCCCCCGGCTGTAATGGGAAACACTGTGTTGTACCGTCACAACAGAATGTACTCTCTACTGTTCCAAAGGCTGACTTGATCCAGCCAGACCACCTCAGATACACCCAGAGCCCCTTCTCGTGCCACATCAGGACCAGCAGCAGCCCAGAACACAGCATTGCTTAACATTGCCTTTTATTACTAATTTTATAGGAAGTTACGCTGCTCATCATCAAATACTTCCATAGTATACGTGACATAGATTACTCAAGCATTTCTTAATGTTTCTGTCAATGCTTTTACTAAAATTCATCAATGTACTTAATTTTCCACTTAACAATGGTCTATGGTATTGAAAATGTTATGAATTCTCTCCCTGTTGTTCCATTTCTCTCTAAAAATACACCCTCCTGGCACATTCTCCCTAATAAATAACATTCAAGTTCCTGACCTTCAGGGCTGCAAAATGTGTATTGCACCAAGCTACATGTTAGATTACAGGTAGTGAGACTGTGTTTGTCTTCCTATGTAATTGCAACTAAACAAAACAAAACAACCCCCAAACAAACCCCAAACCCCTTAGTTTGAAAGGAATTTATAAGAGTAAGAACAAGATCAATATTTTATGTTTTAGCTTATTAAATTTCTACTAAAGAACCTATTCATCAAAAACATCTACACATGTATTCTTCCAATTTTTAATCCACTAAGCCACGTATGGCATTATGTGAGTAAGTCAGAAAAGCAAAGAAAAATATCCCTGGAAATGGTTATGGGTGGCAGTTTAACACCGATATTGATTAAGCACCTGGAATATATTGGAACCTGACAGAAAAGTGTCCTGACTGTAGAAATCGATGCAAGATGAATCTGCTCATTTTCTTTGCATATCAGGGAATTGCACTGCTGGGTGTAAAGACAGGCTTCCAGCACTGAGCACACCCCATGTGTCTTTATGGTTGTCCTAAATCCTTGTCCTGCTTCTTCCTCATCCAGTGTAACTCTGGCTGCTCTGGAATGAGGGGCCAGGCTTGGAACCTTTGGGTGAGCAGGATAGAAAGGTGTGGAAAGGGAGGCATTGTGCATTTATGCCACTCAAACTCAGTCACCTCACTGACATGCCCGACATTCAAAACACAAAACAAAACAAACAAAACCTTAAAAAAAATCAAGACCAAAGATGTCTTAATTAGTGGGAAAAACAGTCTTAGTTTAGGCTTCCTCTCCAACCTGCCTTTTGGGAAAATCTGTCTCTCAGTCTCTTAAAGGATCTCTTAAAATTCGTGCTTATGGGGAGGTGACATAGCTATTTCCTCAAATGTGCTTATAGCATTAACTTAATAGGGTTTCATTTAATTTATTTTAAGACTCTGAGGACTCCGCCATTCAATACCTATTTATAGGAAAGAAGAAAGAACTTGAAGAAATGCCTGTCACATGGTCTCCACATCAAACTGCAAGAAATGCATGCATGCAGCTGAAGTGGTTGGTTCAAATAGGCTGCAACTTCTTAATTGTCCTTAAAACAGCAACAAATGGCAGGACGGTAAACTGGAATTTGGATGTTCACTTCCACGTGCAAAACAGCAGAGGGTAAGGATCTCACTATGGTTACAAATCTTACCACACTGAGCACTATACAAACATCAGGGCACAAAATCCTTGTCCATAGAACTGTTAATCCCTGTTAAGAACTGTTAACACTGCACAAGAGAGCCAAGTCATCAAGAAAGTTCTGTAGCCCTTAGCAAATGTTTCGTTACAAGAAAGGAGCAGAGTGTATGACTGGGGCAATGAGAAGGGTTTCTGAGATTAATAGGAGCGGAAAAACAGCAGAGGATTGCTATAAAGCAAAGCAGAGAAGAACACAAAAGGAGAGGGAAAATAAGCAGGATAAATATAGCTGAGGTTATTCTGGTAAATGGACTAGGAAAAAAAAAATAAATAAAGACTCAGTAGCATTCAGATTCAATAGTGACAAAACAAATGAGAGTTAATAAAACCCTTAATGGAATCCTAGACTCGGGTTAGATTGAACAATGTCTGGAAGGTCCCTTCAGGCTCCAGAATCTCACCCCCTAACCATGTTTCTGAGAAGTCTAAGCCTCACTTGAGTCACTCTCAATGTTTACTCTTTATTCTTCTTGGGAGGAACAAGGGTGAGCAAGGTAAAAAACAGAGGTCTAAACAACATGAAATAATTTTCCCCACAGTTTTTAGTTTTTACTTAGCTTCCTGACAATGTCTTCAACTCTTAACAGAGGAAGTCATGGCAGTATCAAAGCATGAAAACACTGATCATGTGTTCAAATATGACCTTTTCTGTGTATTATTGCAGTGATTTGGACACAATGTACAAATTAACTTACTGAAGAGAGGTCATGACATTCTTGAAACTTCTGAGAAATTGCACAAAAAAATAAATACAAATATAAGTGATGGTGATTCCATATTTTCTATGTCAGCTTTCACCCAACCCATGTGTTAAGCCTAAAAACCACAGCCAGCACGCCTTTGCTTATTTACGCTGCTACTACAAAAATATAGAAAGCAACAGACACAAGTTCATCTTTGATACTCATCTGCCATTTCTTTACTGAAATCCTTTGGCATCTCTTCATGAACCATCTTTTTTTCTTTTTTTTCCCTATGCCTGGAAAAGGAATTTTGAGTAGAAACTGAGAAAAAACTCAGGAAACAAGTGGGTTTTTTTTAACGTCTGTAGATGTTCTGTCTTATATAACAAATTGCTTCCTGTAAGACTGCTTTAACCAGCTATTATTTGGAAAAAACCTATTATATTAGCTAAGAAATAATACAATAAAATTGTGCAATAATCACCACAAGTACAACACTCCAAGGACAGATTAACCTCCCATCAAGTTAGGAGGCAAAGGAAGCACCTCCTTGCAAAGATCTACACAGAGGGACCCAGATAAAGGTCACTAGTCCCAGGATTAACAAGAACTGAATGTAGGCACATCCCCACTTCCTTTAGGTCATGCTTCCTTTAGTGCACAGCAAGCCCAGAGATTAAAAATATATAAATGCATCAATAAAACTTAAGATTTTTCCAAATAGCACATAAGAGGGAGAAAAAAGTACACTTGTTCTAGAAACACAAAACATTTTATAGGGATTTTTATTTTAAATATTTGTTCTATCAAATAAAGAAAATGTAGGCCAACAAAGGCCAGGATTATCAAAGAGCACCCCTTTTTCTTCAGCTCTTTTTTAAGGGCTTGTCAGCTTTTTATTGTACACTCACTCCTCTTTAGACTCCTACTCAGATTATTTAATTTTTCTGCTGGCCTGCAGATAACAAACCTGTTGTCAGCCTGTCTGCTTATGTCCATCAGATATGCACAGGGAATAAAATGGTTAGAACAGGAGACAAAGGGGCTATTCCTTTACTCCTGCCTGACAAAATTCAGATTCACTGGAAGCTGAAGCCAGCTATACCACTTACAGTGGTAGTGGGTTGAAGAACACTTTCCATTTAAAAATATTATTTATAGCATAGTAGAACATGCATTGTATGATGGAACTCTCTAACTCCAAAGTGGCTAAAATAAGCTGTTGCACTTAGAAAAACATAATTTCCCAAATCTGCTATTTTAACTATCCACAAGAAGGAAAATAAAATTTATGCATAGAAAAAGAAAGTCTGTGAAATTAAAAATGCATTTGAAACCACCCTTGAATATTTTACATTTCTTTAAAGAGCCTTTCAATGCTTTGCAAGGCCTACAACATGGAGACACGTGGAAGCTCTGCTTTATAAAGAAGATTAACACCCTGCAATTCATTGGACCTCCAGTGACTAGAACACCAATGTATTCATTAGGTATCACTATAACTTTACAGGTGGAAGCTCCTCTCACTTCACCTGCAGCACTTAGTGGGCAAGATTCAATCAAAAGCTCACATAAATACGCTTGCAGTGACATTCAGCTTAGTACTTCCCTATTAGTTTATTTCCCAGCTTAATCAGCATTCGTAATGCACTTCTGCCACTTGCATGAACACAACACACTGTAATAACACTCTCCGTGATTGATATTTCTTCATATGGACTTGCTATTAGTGCAGTTATTTATTTATGATATACTTTTATGAAAATCACTATTTCATGTACGAACATCCCTAAATGATCCCCATATGCAGCAGTAATTATTTATGATATTTTGAGGAACTATTTAATATCTGCACTCAGCCAACTAATTTTTATGAGACAAAACTCAATGCAAGACGCAAAAAATGGTATCCTTTCTATCAACTACACTTAACTGATTGCAAACTACAATAACAAAGATATTAGCTAACAAAAACAGAATATCCAATGCTGTTGAATCTGAGGAAAATAGTGCATATTCCTACACACTCTCACTGACAGACATTTGCAAAACAATTAACAGGTATAAGTAAGTAGCACAAATTAAGGGCCACTAACAAAGACACTAATGGTTATCTACTTGGGAAAAGAAATCCATCATAGGACTATTAATTTTCAGACTCTGACGTTTTGAAATTTCAAATTATTCTTACTTCCTTAAAACCATGTGATCTAGAATATTTCTTCACCATTCTTAAGGATATATTTCTGTTTCAATAAATAGGCGAGAAATTTATTATCCTCAGAATAACTACAGTCAGCAATATTTATGAAATCATAATCTGGATTGGAGGGCTTTTCATGAAAGAAAAAAGCAAAATAATTAATTTAGTAGCTATAATCACAATAAGTAACCAATTCCATCATTTTGTTATATATTCCCGTCTGAATGAGTAGAGTTCCAATTTCATAGAAAAATGTTGGCACACATTATAAGAGAGACACATTATGGAGAAGCAATGAGGAAAGAAATGAAACACACTGTAGAGCAAGAACCATCAGCCTTAAAACAGTAGTGGGGACATGAGCAAAGCACAGAAAGGGTTAATTAGTGTCAGAGGTGGAAGCCCACAGCCAGGTGGAGGCAGAGGAGCAGCTTTCAAAGATAACAGCATGGGAACGTTCCAGAGGGGTGTGAATGGGTGTCCCTGCCCTTCCAACAGACAGAGGAGCCCACACAGCTTTAAGCAGGAGCTCAACCAGCAGTGCCTTAAACAGCGTTGACAGCACCTGGGCCCATGCACTGAGCCCGGAGAGAAGAGCAGCAAGAACCGCCTGCAAAATCTGACTGACGCCTCTGCAGAGCAGCTCCTAGCCTGTGCTGACAAAGCACTGGCAGGAGGAGTTCAGCATCCCTGGAGCTCAGCCCAAAGAGGAGAAGCTGCTGAGAGAAGCCTGTGTCTGAGCTACCGGACTCAGCAGCCGACCCAGGAGAAATGGTCAGCAGCCATTCCCTGAAGCAGGAAAACCATTTGCTGCTGCCATCTGTAAGTCATGAGACCCAGTTGTCCCACTGTGCTACAAAAGCAAACAAAAGCTCAAAGGACTGGTTAAGAACAAAGAATCATAGAGAACTTTAGACCAGTAAGGATCCACCAAAGTTAAAACAGTTCAGATGTCATCCAAAATTCTCTCTTCATTTATCTATTTGGACACTAGAAAGTAGGGCATGAGATACAAAGGACTCAGGGCTCAGTCCTTCGCAGAAGTCCTTGAGAAGAGACAGAAAACATTAAAATCTTATCCTCTGCAGAAAATAAAAAAAATTGATCATGGAAAATTTTGTTTGCTGAAACTGTCATAACCTATCATGTCATCCAGATGATCTGACAATACATGTTTGCATAAAGAGATGTAAACAGTTTAGCCCCTTTGTTATAAGCATTTCAAAGACAGCTTTGGAGTTGTTTTATACTCCTCTCTTGCTTGATTATAGTACTCTTGCTCCTACTGACACTAAACTCCAGAGCTGCCTTTAGTGCAGAAGGGCCAGAGAGCTGGATTGAAATGACACGTTAGACTTTATGTCTCTTGTCAGATACACTTTGTAGAGAATAATATCACAGACAGCAAAACGGGGCATGAACAACTAGATGCCAATTTCACATCAATCACTCCGTGCCCAAATCTGCAGCCTAGCTCAGGTCTCCTGAAATCTGTGCTCAGCTACACCAGGCACTTCCACCTCCACAGAGTTTGTGGGTGTTCCATCAGGATTCCACTATGCAATAAGGTGAAAACCTCCGTTGCTTAGATTTGAGCAACTGTCTGGATTCTTGCATGACCTTTGGGCCTTATTTCAATATATCCTAAGAAAGAATAAAACCATTTTTAAAAAGTTTGTTCCATTCCTTTACTCCTTTCTCCAAGCTGATTTTCGGTGCGTTAAATATGAAAAATAGTAGCTCTGCATCACTGAAGATAGGACACTGAGATTTTAGACAGGAAATTTTATGGGTTTTATGAAAGGCAGGACATTAATCAGTATAATGATGACATTTATTCAAACAAATGACCATAATACAAGGCAAATGTATTAGCCACCTTAACGAGTAAGATGAAGGACACCACTGAATAACTAAAGATATGCTTTGTTCTTAAATATGATTGCAAGATAAACTGTTCTCCAAGGAAAAGACAAATGGATGGATTTTCCAGATTCTGACACCCTAATCATCTTTTATATTTGGTGTCTGAAGAATGGTGAGATGGGTTGACCCCAAACAGCACCTAAGCCTCCATCCAGCTCACTCTTCCCCAGTAGGATGGGGGAGAGAAAAGGACAAAAGACCAAGGAAAAAAAAAAAAAAAAAAAAGTGAGTTGAGATAAAGAAATTTTAGGAAAGAAAAGCAAATGAACAAACCAAACTCCAAATGAATTGGAGAAAAGTGGAAAAACCTGCAAACCAGGCACTGCTCAATAGAAGCCACAGAAGTATTTCAGTCACAAATCCAAGACACAGCACCACATGGGCTGCTATGAAGAAAATTAACTCCATGCTGGGCCGAGCCAGTGCAAGGGTCTATCTACAGCCAAACTATCTACAGACAAAATCTTTTGTCAAGAAAAAAGATAAATGGAACTAAGAATTACTAAAACTGGTAAAATATCAGAGCCTTAACAGCTAGGCAACAGTGAAACTTCCCTAATAATAAAAGGACAGCAAGCAAATTAATGGCATGGAAAGAGATTTCATTGGGTAAAATTCACCAAAGGAACAACCTATGATAGGAGGATTTCTCTTTTGTAGAACAAATAATAAGTAATCTGTCATAGTTCCACCTCAAAAATTCTGAATGGGGAAGACACAGTGTGTATTTTTTGGAATGTTTAGTACAGTAAAATTGGGACAAGACACAAAAATATTCATTACTAGAAATGAGGCAAAAGATACTGATGCACAAACTGAAGGTAATGAATCAAATTACTTATTGGCTTTGCTCTTACTCATACAAGGTAAAGAGGAGGAAGATGAGAATATAATAGAAATTTAAGGTAGCAGTAGTTTACCACTTCACAAGTTAGTCACTACTGTATAAATCCCATACCAGTAAGTAACACGAGATGGTGATGCCATAATTATTTAGTATTTCTCTTCACATTTAAAGTCTGAAAATGTTTCACGTGAAGCCAGAGACTGACAACAAAAGAATCCAAACTCACTTTTTAATTTTTCAACACTGATGAACTGTGCAAAGTGAAAAGCCATCTGATCAGTGGAAAGAGATGCGACACCAATTTGCTCCATAAAGACTGTTTGGCTCAGAACATTAATTCCACTCTTTGCTTTGCATTGCACTGATGTGAGGAAACCAGAAAGAATGACCTTACTCTAATGGCAATATCAACACTCTGCTTGCACCACATTTTAATACAGAAACTTCTCTCTCCCTTGAGGACAAAGTCTCCTTCCAGGTGTATGAAATCAATTCTAATCATAATAAATTCTCATCCTAATCTCATAGTTAGGCTGCCTATTTCATTATTCAAGATGTCACAGAATTATGCTTCTGATTTCAGCTCCTTACTCAACTCTTCCCAGTATCTCCTACCTAAGAGATTCCAGTCTTCTGCCTTTTCTTCAGTGCTATCCATTTGCACCTACACCAGTACTCCTGTCCCTTGGCAGCACATTCGACACAGACCTTTATTTATTACATTAAATCAAACCTTTATGACACCTAGCAATAAGCTACATGGTATCTTTTTCAGCAACCAGTGGTGTGCCTGGTCACCAAAACTTTTTCTTGTTACTGATTCTTGCTGTTGTAGGTCCAAAAAAAAACCAACCAACCAACCAAACAAAACCAACCAACCAACCAACCAAACAAACAAAAAACAAAAAAAAAGACATTTTTCTCCACTTGTAGTCTTGTACTTCTGGAACACCACCAGCAGCGCAAGCCAGCAAAATTTCACTGAGTATAAAATACACACAAAGCTCAGAGTTAGTCAAAAGGTGATATTAAATGGCTTCTGGAAAGGGATTCTTACATAGAGATAAAATTGATCATTTCTTTTCCTGAAAGACACTTAGATTCAAAGCAGATTTGAATAATATAAAATCTTTGACAACTATTTGCACAGAATAACCACAGGATTTAACAAAGATTGCAATATTATGGTATACTGTGAATTATCTGATTTTTTTTTTCCTCAGTAAATTGACTACTGATATAAAAGCTCTAGTCACTTGTCAGTTCATTCTGTAAGATCTTCCTGAGAATACTATTACCATCATGACCTAAATCAGTTTGCAATTAATATTTTTTAAAAAAATATATTTCTGTTAAGTGCTAAAAAAAATATATTTGTGAGGAAAAAAGCAAAACAAAATTAACTACTGATATTCTCACAATCTTAGTCAAGGAAATTGAAACTCTAATTTGCAATGGCACTATCATCTATGGCCGACACCAGGAAACCCAATCACATTTCACGAAATAAAATCCATCTCCACCAAAGACCCAATTTGATGGCTCTCTCTTTTCATACTGCATTAGCTCAGGAACTCTGAATCCAAAACCATCAGATGGACTTGTTAACAGCATCTACAGATAAGTTTGCTTTTTCCTTCTGACATCAAAATCAACAGGCATCAGATTTTCTGACTAAGCCTGACTTTCCTGCTCAGACATCCAAAGCAAACTTTTCAATAAAAAGATACACTGATTGAGGATACCCTGAGGAAAAAAAATATTTATGAGTGACAGGAAGTCGACTGCTGAAAATGTATATCCCACTCTCATCTACATGCAAACACTTCAGAAGCTAGAGGGAAGCTATAAAACCTAGTTTGGGTATTAATTTTATGTTTTCTCCTGCAAACTAACTCCTTGTAGCAAGCTTAAAATAACAAGTAGGATTTTTTTTTTTTCCCCCCTGCTTGCTTCACAGCAGACAGGATATGGGGTCCTGGCCAGGCTTGGGCTGAGGGGTCACACACAGTCCCCACCTGTTATTTGCCCACCAAACAAAAGGAATTCTGCATTCTTCAACGGCCTTGTTCTGAGCTCTAACAAATTCCCTTCAGGAGCACTATGCCTGTAATAAAAGGCTTTGAACTTCATACTCAGAACTAAAGAAGGATTTTTGAGAGTAAAAAATTTTATTAGCTGAAAGTTTCCAAAGCCAGTATGAACTTTCACTAACTGAAATAGGAATATTTAAGCACTGCAGTCATATAAAATGCATTTTAACGAACCCCTGGAGGAATGAATCATAGCTCTTTGTTTTCCTCCTCTAAGTTGGGGAAAAAAAATTTCTTGGAGCAGATCCATTTTTTCCACTGTCAGAGGGAAACATAACGAGGGGCAAAGGAATTGGGCAAACATTCAGCCTCTCTCTGCAAGTGCAGTGAGAGAGAAAATCACATCTCCATTCCCCACCAAAGGAAGAGCACTGGCATTCAGCACTGGTCTGTATGCGAGACTGCTCTCCCTGCGTCAAGAGAGCAAAACTGGAAAAGGCATTTAAATTAATGTTGTGTCTTAATCACACCATGTTTATTAATAAAAAATAGGGTTTACGCTGATGGAAGGAAAAACTGCTGTTTCCAGCTCTAGTACTGAACAACTGGACATCATCAGCAAATGGTGTCTTGCCTCAAGACAGCATTAGATGATGTAGTA
>WAAG01004153.1:11424-30837 GCA_013390105.1 Tichodroma muraria
GACTTATTTGATGTTGTCTAAACCAGTTGTGTTCTCATAAAAGCAGCCACTCACTTCAAGTGCAGCATAAACTTGATAGGTTTTAGTTATAAATTAACCATAAGATGCTATACCATTAGGCTATAATTATATCTTGTAATTCATTGCAAATGCTAAATACACATAATTTGTATTTTAATTCAAAATATAAGGCAAAATTAGGACATGTAATTTTGCAGTCCTTTGCTGTGCAGCTATCATTTTAACATGTATTTTTTATGCACAAAATGCACAGCTGGGTTTTGTTGACTGAGCCTTTTTCACGTGTCACTGGAAACCTCTCAGTTTACCAGAGGGCAGAAAATTTGCACAGCTTTAATCACCTAAACTACATTTTCAAAATATCTGAATACCAAGCAATTCAAGTATTTCTCAGAAGAACAGTTTAGAAAAATACCACCTTGCCCATGCCAAAAAAAAAAACCCTGTGAGCATTTCTCTCAGTACTTTTAGGCCATTTTTTTGGTTCGGAACAGGCTGCTAATATCCAGAAAACTGATATTATTATAACTTTGTCAATACTTCTTCCCTGATTGCAGAGATAAATGCTCAAGTTTTATTCTAATTTCTGAAATCATCTAAATATACATCATCCTTATTATACATTGAACAGGTACCTTGGAGTCACTGATAGGCCATGCTAATCATTTATCCTTGGAGAGCAATGTTAACACTGTGATCAGAAGTTTCCTGATAATGAGGCAAAGGAAGAAAACAAGTCTAAGAGAACAAACTTTGCCCGTTTCTAAATATATTTTGGAGATCCAAGGTCAGGATCCTGTTTGAGGACAAATTCTCATCATTTGAGCTAGATGAAAGTGAAAGCAGTTGTTTCTAGAGCTGTTTTAAAGCAGTCACAGGCTTGGTTTTGTGTTATTCCACTGGTCTCTACCTTCCCCAAAGCCGAACGCTTCACAATCCTACGTAACAACGTAAACTGTCTAACAGCAGATTAGAGAATGTAGTCAGTGGTTCTCCAGCAACACAAAAGATAAGGTAAAGCGTTAAAAACACGCTCCTTTGAAAAGGACTCTTTCTTTTGAAGACTCATTTTCCAGTCTTCAGCAACTCTTCTATAAATGGAAGCAGATTTACCTCATAAATTCAGATTTTTCTTGGTACAAATCCTTGCCTTTAATCTGATGTTCTTTGGGAAGTGGCCTATCTGTCAACCTTTGTTAATTGTGCCATAAAATAAGGACCATCCACCAACAGAAGCCAATTTAATTTGCTACAACTGCTTTTCAACAAGGGTAAACACTACAATGGTAGCTGGCAGACACTGACTTCTCAGGAGATCAGTATCACAGTTTATTGATCTAAGGAGTTAATACTGACAGAGAAAACCTTCAGTGGATATTAGAGCTGGAGATCCAATAAATCTTTATAATAACTGAAGAAAAGACAATCTGTGTACTTTATGGCTTTTTCTAAGGGGTAGTGGATGAGTGTTGAAGTGACTTTCAGAGTGATAGTTTTAGTTGTATCATAAGTTATGTCAGAAAATATAATCTAGAAGTTGAGGAGAACTAGGAAATTAAGTAAGTGCAGTCAGCAAGCTCAGTAGTGACATTTTGATATACTGAGGGTAATCAAAGACCTGCAAATGGATTTATTAATGGGTTTGCACAGCATCTTTATGAAATATTGTACTTAAATATCATTATCCCATTTTATCCATGGAAGTGAAAAAGAAGGGAAAGTGATTTGCTCAAAGCTATGAAGGGAGGTTAAAAACAAAGACAGAATCATCCAGTTATTTATTCAGGGTGTGCAATGCTCTCCTACACACTTTTGGAGTGCTCTGATATCTGTAATTTCTGTATTATTTAATGTCATGAAGAGGTTTTGCTCATACATATACTTCCTGCAAATAAATTTTCTATAAACAACTGAGGCCAGAAAAATGAAAATTAGTTTAGATTAAAGAAAATAGTAGACACATAATAAAAGCTTTCACCTCCCACCCTCTGTCAGGTTTGAATAATGTCCCCCATCATCTCCCATCTCTCTCACTAAGAACGGAGTGAGAGCCTCCTTAAAATGCGTTTTGTAATATCTATGAATACAATTCAGGTGGTTGTTTATAAATCCATGTCACATCTCCTTCCTTAGAAGATACAGTTAAATATTCTTACTAATTACTAATGCATGCAATTAACAGCTGAGACATTTAAATATTATTTTCCAACATTTGCCTGGAGCTTGCTGCTCCCATAGCTAGGAAGGCTGCATGGGTCTTGCATCTCACCTGAGTCATTACAGCCCCCATTGA
Source organism: Tichodroma muraria (assembly GCA_013390105.1). NCBI lineage: Eukaryota > Metazoa > Chordata > Aves > Passeriformes > Sittidae > Tichodroma > Tichodroma muraria. The sequence continues at coordinate 13,739 of WAAG01004153.1, forward strand.
AGGGGTGAAGCATAAATTACAGCTGCTACTGTGTCTTGCTCCATTTTTTTTACGCTGCATGAGATACAGACGGCAGAGTAAGTTTTCAGTGGTTCAATTACCTACTGATTCTCAATCAGCAATTAGTATACAGGCGCACAGATTAGTCCTGATTCCTCTCACAATCTAAGCAAAGCCAACTGCCTGGGGATGCTGGGAAATTTGACCTCATAAAAAATAAGATACTGATCTGTCACTTAGCAGTATTTGTATGTCCAGTATTGTTCATTTCAGAAGAGTCTGAGTTTTCAGGAAGTCTCCTATAGCTAATATTTCACACAATATTTTTCTTCCACCAAGGAAGGGCTAGTATTAAGAATATTTTGTTGACTCATTTATTTACACTTGGAAAAGATGCCCTTTTAATCGGGCTAAATCAATTGTAAAGCCCATAACCAGCAAGTAACCAAGTGTACATGGTTTGTTGAAGGGCTACTGCGTTTGAAATAGTTTTGATTCAGACTATATTTTCACACTGTTTTATATTTAATATAAACTTAACTTACTCAAATATTTAAATTTACCAAGTTACCTATCTCTCTTCTCCTTATATTAACTGCAAAAGTGTAAGAACACCAAAGCACAAAGCACAAATTACTATTATTATCTGCATTTCAGTTTCTAAAACGGCAATATGAAATTCCTTTACATAAAAATAAATTGGTAGCTAGGACAAGGACAACACCTTAATAAATGCTTTGAAATTTGTAAACGAAGTAGAAAGCTGAACTATTGAGAATGGGAGATTGCTGGTTTACAACTGAGGGCATACAGAGTTGGGAAAAAAGTCTGTTTTTATAAGCACAGAAATATCACATTTTTTACAATAGACAATTACATATATGTTATTACATAACTAATGCATTTATTTAACAGCAAATATATCTTCCTTTCTGCTCTTTATTTTCACCTGGATTTTAACTTGCTCATCCTCCCACTCTGTCTTTTCTCCTGCTTTCCTCCACAAAATTCATAATAAACACAGACACAAGTTTCCTTGTCAGACAACTTCCTGCCACGGAGAGGTTACATAAGGGTCCATTAATATGTAGGAGAGAACCATTTTTACCTTCCCAACAGCAAATTCACCACAAGTTAATCTCTAAAAATCCCCTTCACTTCTATTGCAAACAGAATCTAATTTCAAAACTAATTTGGACAGTGACTTTGGGGTTAACATCTCTTTGAGAGGAGACCCGCGGGATCATCAATGACTGCCACTCTCTCGGTTGGGACTGCTACCATGACACGTGATATTAAATGCAACTCCAGTCATATTTTTATCCTAACGAAAACCAGGGGGTTGCTTTCACAGATGCAAATGCTTTGTTGACAACAGAGTGGAGAACTGATTTCCTTAAGCAAAACTCTACTCCCTCTTCAGTTTCTATTGTTTATTTCATACTTCACTGACTATACTATCCAGCCTTGACATTTTGTTATTGTATATTCCCTCCCTAATAATATCATATAAAATCAGCTTTTTCTGCTTTTTCAGCAGGCAATTGAGAGAACCAAGTGCTCTCCTGGGATTTTAATCTGCAGGCTGCCTATTTCAATTGCTTTTCTTTCCTTGCAGGAGATCTTTCAGGTTCAAATGTACACAACTTTTTTCCCAAACCGCTTTCAGCTTTGTAGAAAATATGACGATTGTCTCTCACAGTAGGTTCAGTGTGGGATTTTTTTTACTCTTTCTCCAAAGCCTGCATCACAGCACTCACAGTAACTACCTGATACTCCACAGCACAGTCACAATCTGAATCTGAAAGAAAATGTCTGGTCTGTATCCACCCAAAGAAGAGGCTATCAGCAGAGAACCTTTGAGCTCTCTCAAACTTCTACATCTTCCCTGCATAGAGATCCATTGTTTTCCTGCACTTCCAAATGAAACACTTAGAACAGAACTAATCAATTAATCAAACTGAGAAGGGTCAAATCAGAGAACAGAATTGACTCCCCTCCCTCCCTTAAACACACAGGCATGTTATGCATCATTCCATAACATAACATACTGGGACCAAGATACAAGGTGGAATTAAAAAGGACCAGATAACAATACAAACAATAAAAGCAAAATAAATGGCACCTATTTTTTGTCCATTAAAGAGAACTAAAGTATAAACAGAATAAATATTTATTTGCTGCTGGATACAGAGAAGCAACTATCTTGATGGGTTAGGAAAAAAAAATGCTCCGCAAACCAGGTTGTTCTCCAAGCTCCTCTGAAGTACCCACAGATGGCCACTGTTGAAGCCAGACATGGATTTAGGTGCCAGTTTCAGCACAACAGTTTCTATGCTCACAATTCACTGCTCTCCACGAAGCTCTGAAAGATGGTTGTGATCTCCTTACAGCCAGTGTAATGTCTTTTTTCAGTCTACAAAGGACACAATTCCTCAAGACAAAAATCTATTTGTACTTGCTATTAATGAATATCTTTCTTTAAGGCACACATTTTAACATACACCAAACTCACATCCAGAAACTACAGATGCTTTACTGTCCAGTATACCCCTTTGCCCATAAGTACCTAGGCATATAGGTAGTATCTCCTCCAATATTTTGGTCAGTTAACTGACTATAGTTTCCCTGACCTACAGTGCTTTCATCTAAATGAGGACAGTGATTCATAATATTGACAAAACTTGTTTTTTAAATTGGAACACAATGAAGCCAACCTGATTTTCATCAATAATTTTCTGCTTAATTGTCCAGTTGTTTCCTAAATTTATTTTACTTTGTAAGCATCATTAACAACTTTGCCAGAGTTTCACAACTGTGTTTTAATCTGAGGCTATGTTTTATTTTTCTGTGATTCCCAAAAAAGATTCAGATGCCTTCAATTGCTATGCATTTCAATGAGGTTTTAACAAGCTATTTTGCACTTCCTTAATGTTGTGATTGCAATTATTCTCACTTCTTCATCAGTTCTCAGAAGGGTTTTTACAATTTCAGTATGGAACCACTCCTGACAGGGTATTTTAACTTATTTAGATGCAGTAGCTTCATTCTCAAAACTGTCTTGAATTACCCGATAACAGCTTAAAGGAATCAATTTAAACATCTGTATGTATCTGCTACTAAATCAAGGAAGACAGGCTGGGTGTTTTTTTCACACTACATCAAAAGAAACAAGTGACATTTTACAATTTGAAATATATTCTTCCTGGCTACAGTACTTCCTCTGTACATTAATAGAAGTAAAAGCTAAAAAATTAGTGAGTTTTGCTATGCTATTTGCTTCAGTGTTTTCAATAGCAACGTTTTTTAATGACTTTTGAAAGTTGAATCTATGTGGCATATATATATATAAGGCAATATTTCATCTTCTGAAATGTAGAAATTCTGATTACCACAGACAGTTTCTAGAATGCTAAGACCACTTTTAAGTTTAAGAAGCAGATTCCACAGTGGAGTTTGTCAAGGCAGAACAAAAATTCCTTGATTTTGTAAAAACGTGCTATGCTGCCTTTTCACCTTTACACATCAGCTTTCATTCTTAAGGGAAGGATTAAGGGTAAGGAACAACAGGAACTTCAACACCCACCCTGCCAGAAAGTTCAGTAGAAACTACCCCAACTGCAATAAGCTCTCCACAGCCCTTCCAGCTCCACTTGTTCTCCTTTCTACCTTCCAGTGCTAAACAAGATCTTCCTGTGCTGGGAGCCCAGAGCTGGATGCAGCCCTGCAGGTGGGGTCTCAGCAGAGCAGAGCAGAGGGGCAGAATCCTCTCCCTTGCCCTGCTGGCCACACTTCTTTGGATGCAGGCCAGGCCAAGTTTCTGGGCTGTGAGTGCCCGTTGCCAGCTCATGTGCAGCCTCTCATCCTCCAAGGCTGTCTTCAAGACTGTATGCTCCTACCTCTTAGTTTACTTGCACAAGCATCTCCTATTCCAATTTTGCCCACTCCTGCACCCATTTCCCATCACCAACACTAGCCCTGTTGTGCCATCCATCTGAACCTGAAAGTATTCTCACCTTCTCTACCTTTCTACCCTCCTTTGGCCAACATCCATCCCTTTCAGTCTGTATAGAGGCTAATACGTACATTAAAATACATCCAATAAACTGAGAGTATATACAGTATACGTATATACTTAGATACAAAAATACACACAAAATTGACAAGATTGATTCACAAAAGGATCTCTTTCTGTTGCTGCTGTGATGTAGCTGCCATACAATTAGTTTGCTACTGAAAAGATAGATTCACAGTGCAGCTGGTCAAATAATCAATGTGTGAAAAAGCTGTAGGGTTTTGCTACAGAGAGCCTTAATTTTGACACAACTTCTCAGCCTCAAGCTCTGTGAAGTTTGGGGAGGCCAAGCTACACTGTTTAAGAACCTGATACCATTTGCAAAGGAATAGAGGAGTTAAAAGCTGTTGTACTAGTACTTAGGCATTGCATTATTGTTATTTTTAGAGCCCTCAGCTGAGCATATTTTTTAATTTTTATGTTTTGCAATAGAATTTTATACTAAATCTGCTGAGATATCTGAATACCATTTTATAAAGCCATTAACAATTAAATATTCATTTTTCATTTACATTATGTCCAGGAATACAAATGAGCATAGTTTCCTCCTACCTTTCAACATTAATAGGGAAACCAAGGAGAAAAATTGAACACACCTTTCACATTCATTTAACTACAGTAAAATATAAAGAGCCTTTCAAATGAAAAACAACTTAAAAAAAAATAATACTGTGTGTTTTCTTGGAGGTATTGTTACAGGCATCTCCACTACTGCATTAATATATTTTATTCTTTTTTTTTTTTTCTAGTTTTGTAATTTCACAAGGCAAGGTTAAGGTAGTAGCTCAGTCACCATGTGATTAATAAGTATTCCTTGAAACAGCTTTGGTAAAACTACAAAAATAAATCAGCAAGAGACACAGGAAACGAGGAGACATGTTAACAAACCCCTAGGCTCGTGCTACAGGCTACGAGTTCATCCATACTCACACTATGCCGTGGAGCAGGTGGCACTCTGGCTTATCTGATGGCAACCTCTCTGCACAGCTCCAGCGAGTTACTTTCATCTGCTCCTTTTCCCCTCACTTCCACCACTATGATTTTAGCTCTCAGCAGCTGCCACCACTGACAAGAAATCTCTGTAGGCTCAGTTATGGTAAAAACAGAAGCTTTCCTTGGCAGAGTCATTGGATCTGCTCAGCACCACAGAGGTGATGGCAGGTGCTAACAACTCCTGGCTGCCGCGCAGAGGCCCTGTGGTTGTCACTGCTGCCACCCCGCTTATAAGCAAAAGCCTGTCCCCCGTCTTCTTCCTAAGACCCTCAATAACTCCAAAATAAACTGAAACCAAAAGCATATAAAACAATCCCCTGAGAGATCACAGGTAGCAGAAATACCCTGTGTTTAAATGATGTCCACCAGCAGAGCTGGCCTGAAAAGTCTGGCTCACAATTATTCCTGTTGAACTCTAGCTCTTATCCTACTGCTATTCTCAACATTTCAGGAGTGAAAAGCTCAATACAAAAATTTCATCGTTCTGTTTTTTCACATCTCTTAAAGCTGGGGCAAATTACTATGTCTGCATCAGATACTGCATACAAAGAAGAATCTTGAAAAGGAGGTTTCCCTGAGAATAGAGGCAAATGTCTTTTGCACTGGAATACAAGACACAGATAAAATATAAAAAACTTTAAGCACATACACCAAAGATGCAAAAACATACTTGTGGAACACTGCATTCCAAACAGAAGAAGTCAATATTGTGGAAATACTAAAATCAATATTGCCCATGCCTATCTATTTTATTGTAACTTTCAGTTAATGGCCATGGATCTTTTTTGCCCTAAGTCCTGCATCAATCAGAGCACGCGATGATGGCCTTTAGAAGCTTCTCAAGTATGGTTTTTTTTAACGTGCAGTACTCATATTGCAGCGCTGTGATATTGCAAAGGGTCTGGAAGCTGCCCACATATGACCAGATGAAAATTCTGCTGCCAGGTTTCAATCTTTTCTAGTCTAATGCCTCCATTTCTTTCACTCAGTTCTGGTTACTCTTCAGTAGTATAAAGTCTAAATGGTTCCTGTATTAAAGGGCAATGTACAGCTGCCCAGAAACAGTTTTAATCCTTGTCCTAAGCAGAGAGACAGAGTTCAGTGCCAGCAGCTCTGAAAAACCACTACATTAAACAAAACCCCATCAATACACATTTTTAAAAAAGAATTTGCAACTTTTACTAATGGCTCCTAAAACAAAGATATTAACAGTGAATACAAATGCCTTTCACATCACTTTTCATTTGCTTGTTTTCTGCAAATTAGAGTGTGTCATAGCAAGAATGCAGGAAGAATAATAAAGCCATAGTGGTAACTTTTTAATAGATGCAAGCAAAAATCCAACAGAAAATCCTCATCATTTAAGTATGGTTTTCCTGAAGGAAAACAAAAATTCTCATAGGATTCTCATTGCTTTAAAAAGATTTTAGGCAGACACCTGAAGCAAAAATACTATGTTCAAGGAAACCAGTTGCAGGTATGTATTTTTCAGAGGATTTCTACAAAGTCACACAGAATACACCATTAGTACTATTAATTTCCATCTGTTTACTGTAAGTTTCCTAAATCAGAAGTAGTTTGTTTTCACAATGTCACTAATGTTTCTTAAATACCACTAGGCTCCAAGCTGTACAGTGTGACAGACATGCTGGAAGGACGGGATGCCATCCAAAGGGGCCTGGACAAGCTCGAGAAGTGGGCCCATGGGAACCTCAGATGGTTCAAGAAGGCCACGTGCAAGGTGCTGCACTTGGAGTGGGACAAGCCCTGATGGCAACACAGGCCAGGGGATGAAGCAACAGAAAACAGAAAGGTTGAGAGAAGTGGGTTTGTTCAGCCTAGAGAAGGCTCCAGGGAGTCCTCACTGCAGTCTTTCAGTACTTGAAGAGGGGCTGTAAGAAAAATGGGAACAGACTCAAGCAGGGGCTGTTGCAATAGGACAAAGGGTAATGGTTTTAAACTAAAAGAGAGTTGATTTAGCTTAGATATAAGGAAGAAGTTTCTTACTGTGCAGGTGGTGAACCAGTGGAACACGCTGCACTGAGAGGTGATGCCCCATCCCTGGAAACATTCAAGGTGAGGATGGATGGGGCTCTGAGCAACCTGAACTAGTGGAAGATGCCCCTTCAACTCATTGCAGGAGATTGCACTAGATGAACTTTAAAGGGGTTTGGGTTTTTTCCTCAAACACAGGACATCATAGAATTTCAAATCTTCAAAAAGACAAGCACAGGCCTTCAACAGATTTATGCAGCAGTGACTTATGCCCAATAGCCACAAATTTAAGTAACTGATGTTCCTGTTCTGCAAGCCATTTCAAGCAGATGAAGGGTACTGCCTGCATGGAGTGTCATATATATGGGGCTTGAAATAGTGAATAATAAAGTTCAATTTATGGAATCAACAGCAGTGGAAAAATACAAGGAAAAATTATGCAGGGAAAAAATGTAAAAATGCAAAAATGCATGAACACCAAAAGAGCATTGATAACTTTATTTTCTATTTTCTATTTTGAGCACCCCCATCACTTCCGCAGTCTAATTTGAATTTATTTATAAATAAAGCTGATTAATGCTTTATAGTATAAGATGAATTCAAATTTCAATTCTTATGATAATTTAAATACTCTTCAAGAGAAACATGTTTTTCTTCAGCTGCTTCTCATTTAAATCTGAGCCTCAGGTGCACAAATTTAACCTTTATCTTACACCACTTGTATAAGCAAGGCTAAATTAATCTGAGCCAAAGCCAGAAGAACTAAACTATCTTCTCTCCCATGGACTGTGCAGGCAGGGAGCTACTACTGCAGTTAGTCAGGACATGAACATACACAGAGAATGATCTGTTCTGATCTAACTTTCCATAGGAAAACTCTTCACATGATTGCCAGCGTGAAATACAACTAAACTATTTTAAAACTGGAAGAAACCCACTGCTTTGTAAACGCAAATTGTAACTGTGCAATAAGCACCTCCTCTGGATAAAACCCAATTTTTTCCCCCTCACGCTTAGCATTTATAAAGTAAAATAGGGAAACTGGAGATTTGAAAAGGTCAAAGCCTTTTGTACATCATCATGCCATTCTCCAGCTAAGAGTACAGTATTCTTAACAATTCAGCCTAAGGTTTGCTGAGTGATTATTATCAGAATAATTTCTAAAAATAGCATCAATTGCTAGATGCTGTGAGGAAAGAGAAAAGGGTGTGATTGCTGAAAAACAAGCCCGAAAAAAAGAACTTATGTCTTTTGTTGCTTATTTTGACACAATCTTTTCAGCACTTGACTTGCTGAATTTCAGCTGCCTACACAAAGATACACCACTCATTTGATATATTATGTTTAAAGAAAATGTTCCTTATTTTTACATGTTTTGTGAAATATGGAGTCTCAGATATTTTTTATCCTAAGCATACCAAAGAATAAAATTCAACAGCATGCTGAGTGAAAAATAATAAAGTACTGTTGCTATAGAAGTCTCAGAAATTGAGACCAGTCATCTCTCAGATTTCAAGAATATATTAAATACTACCAGTAATTTGCATAGGGTATGGTATTATTTTTCATGCATGAAAAAGTCACAGAACAAATCTGAAAAAACATACACCTCTCAAAAAAGGATTTGCCCTAGAACTCAATCAAGAGCTAGAATGAATTGTCTACATTGCCTTTATTCTTTATGAAGAATGGGTGGGAGCAGGCTTCTAATGCTGCACGATTGTCTTGTGAAAACAAAACACTTCTCAGAATTTTTTTTTGAAGGCCAGCAGACAAGAACAGAGACATTTTGTTTCTGGTTGCTAGGGGATACAGAAGACCACTTTCACACAGTAAATCATCACTGCATTTGAAAAATGGAGTTAGCAGGAATTTCACCCACTTGCACAAGTCTCTCTCTCACCTTCAGTGATCCCGCAGTGACCTACAGTCCTGGTGTAGGATGAAGTACTTGGGGGGTTTTAATTTTCAATAATTATCTATCCCCATGGCCTTTACAAAGAATATACTGCCATTAGCACATCCAAAACTTAGAAACATGATTATACAGGGGCTGAAAGACTTCTTTGGAACAGCAAGTCACGTAATTCACAACCTATTCAATTCTATAATAATGCAGAATAACATCTGGTATGACTGAAGTCTCATATGACATGATTTTCACCCAGTTAAATGACAACAGAAGACTTCACAAACAATGGGACAGCAGTATCTGAAAATTTACTCTACTCCAGTGGTTTCAGTCAGCATTCTGATGTGTGGGTTTTGTGCAAATCCACTTGCACACCGCATATGGAGACTTCCATAAAAAGCAACATCAGTTGCAGTTAATTTCCATTGAGCAACAGAAACTTGGAGGAGGGAAGAGAAGCCTTCAAAAGATAATTTCTCTGACTTGAAAAGAACTATGTCAGACCAAAAATAGACTTTGCTGCTTACTAAAGGATTGTGTCAGTAAGACAGCTCCTGAAAAACATCTCAGTGGTATACCATCAACAACAAGTATTATATCTGACTTATATTAGTAATTCTGTGAATTTTACATATTTTAATAAAGACAAATAATACATTTCAAGATGCAAAAATTAATAGGAAGGTCTTCATTATATCTTTATCAGCTCAGCTGATGCCTGAACTGCTTGCTGTGATATGCTCCTGACATGAAGAATCACCCAGAAGAACTGACAACTAAAGCATTTTACTGGCACATTTTTGTAAGAGGATAAAAAATCAGGAAGCCAAACAGAATGGCATCCTAATGGTGCAATTGATTCCAGAGCAGTGCACATAATTAATTTCAGAAGTACGTTGCAAGGTAAAGTTAGGATGGATTGATAGCGGGGCATTAAACAATATTACGTGTGGCTGTACAGAGGGTTTATCTCTGAGCCCACTCAGATTTCATTTCAACAAAACAAGAACTGGCTGTAAAGATTATGAAATCTCCAAGTTAACCTTTTACTTGACAGATTAATACAGTCAGATGAGATAATTCAGTGAGGTGTGAATGAAGCAGAAAAGGACACTGATGTGATTGATGGCAGCCGACAGTGTGCTGGTGAGAGAGCCAGGGCGTTCTGCACTGCAGAAACCATTCAAGAGTCAGAAGCAGGAGAGACAAACACCCAGTGACACCAAAAAGGACAAGACTTGAAGAAGAATGTCCTGACATATGTCAATGGCAGGTCTAAAACATGGGGAATGGAGCAAAGGTTTTTAAGTGAAGGAGATAAAGGATGGACTTAAGGAAAAGCTGATTGGAGAAGCAGAAGTCTAAGCACAGGATTCTCTGTAAATCTGAAAGAAACCAGTAAGGTGATCCCAGGGTTAACTGCATTTACTACAGAAGACACTAAAACAGGCTTGTGTTGTGACAAATAAGGCATGGAAGAAGCTGGGGAGAGCAAGTAGGAGAAAACACTTGCAGTATGTTTTCTGTAGAGAGCTAATCAAATACAGGGTCTGACTGGGGCAAGCGGGGAGACTGGAGAATAAGATGTGAGGATCTTGATATGGCTTGATGAAGTTACAAAGGAAAGGAATTCTATAGAAGAGGGAAGCAGAAGAAGGTATTGCCCAATTTCTTCTCTCTGAAGGGAGTAAAGAACACAAAGAAATACAGCAACACAGCACCCTCAATATTTGCTTTGTTTCAGGTATGGACTTCTTCAGTTTCACAGTGTGCTACATTAAAAAAAAAAAAAAAAAGTTTAGCTATTCCTATCCCAATAACAAATTTTTGTACAATTTCATGTGTATTCTAATACAGCTTTTGCATGTAACCATAGTACTGCTAGATCTGAAAATAAAATAACAAAAACGTGGCAAAATAAAATAAATAACCACTAAAACCAGTCTGAGACATTAGTCAGTAAAAAGGATAAAATCATTTCATGAGGGTACAAATTAATACAAAGAAAACCAAACGATATTAGAACAGGCTATTATTAATGCAAGTGTCCTTCACCTTAATCAACAATTAGTTTTGACTAAGGAAAAAAAAAAAAAACAACAAAAAAACTATGGTTGTATCTCTATCCAGCATCCTCAATACACATAGTCAAGTACTCATACTTCACTCTCCAATGACGTTTAAAAAAAGCAAAAGGAGTGGTTTTACTTTGCTGCAGGAGCACCCTATAAGACAGATCAAAATAGAGGGAAGCTATGATGTCTTCAGAGATATTTTGCAGTGCCCGATGCAATACAGTGTGATACAAATGCAATTAACCAGGTAATTAGACTGACTTCTTTCCCCAGCAGAGCTCACCATTTGGGTTTTACTCTCAGATAATGCAATGATATTATATTCAAACCACCTAGTTTGTAACCCATATGGGCCTGGAAGACAGTATTTTCTCTAAACCCCAAAAGGAAGTGAAATGTCAATTTAAGATGAAGAAGTCTATCAGAGAAGGAAATGGAAAGCAGAAACCATGATAGTTATTGATGTATTTAACAAAGTAAACCCAGTAAGAGCACAAAATAAAAAAACACCCACAAGTAGAAAGTAAAAGAGCTCTTCATTATTTTGCAAAATAACACTAAACTTATATTAGACAAGTTTCCATGTTTCACATACACAATTTTGTTTTAACAGTTGAAGGGGAAACACGTAAACTAAAGATCTTCCAAATGCAGAAAGATTTCGGTTTGTCTTACTGATTTGGCAGGCACACAATTAAAGTTACTCACATGTGTGTACTTAATTGTTTCCAAGATTAGGCCTCCGGGTACACACAAGACAGCTTGTAATGACACCTACAGGCAGTCTGCCAAATGTTTTTCATTTTAAAGAATTCCTCTGACCTTTTCTTCAGAGCTTTCATGCACCCCCTATTCTCTGCAGGTCTTTCATATTTAGTTCATAAAACAGCCTTGAACTGAAGAAGTGACTTTTGTCTCAAGAAATAAATCTTGCTGAGGTATAAACCAGTTAAAAGTATCGTTTCACTATATTTTTTCACATTCCCTGGGAAAATATTGGCAGTCTACCTAAAACACTAGCCCATCAAAACAAAACCCAAGAAACTTAGGTTAAGTTTTCACCCATTTCACCCATAACAATGGGTTAAGTCACCCACTGCACTACTGAAATACTAATGTGTGCTACTGAATCCATAATGGAATAGCTGTGAGCTGTCAGTGGGAGGAAACTGTCCACTTGCTGTATCACACAAGCCAATTTCTACCAGGAAATAAAGAAGTTTCCATATGGTTTGAATTGAACCATAAAGTGAAATCCGTGGACACACAAAAAAATATTCCTTAAAATGAAATTTTAAGACACCACACCTAGATTATATGGTCTGACATGTGATCTTTATCACCTAGAACTGTAGTATCACATACCAGATGCAACACCTACTTACAAGGAAAATATTCAGGACAGTCATTCCATCAGGTTCAAACTGTCAAACTGTTTACATTTCAGTTGTGCTTCCTGACTGCTGATGTAGCTGACAATCACAGATGTGTGAGCAACTGCTGTGAGAGCAGGCAGGAGATGCAGGAAATTCCTGAGAATTACACATGACATATACAGGACAGTTGGAAGCAAAATGTGCCCACTCTATCTGCCAGCAGCTTTATCAGTCCTTACCTGGTGGGATAAAGAATATATTTTCTGATGCACATCTGAGAACTTGGGAGGAAATTCGCAGAAGATGAAGTGCTACAGCAGTTCCCTGTGGGTTGGCATGGAAAGACACCAAAGTTGCTTTCAGTTTGAAGGGCAGCCCAGGATAAGGCAGCCGTGCACTGAAGTTCCCCTGCACCTCAATACTGGTGTGACCCTCAGATGGACAGAAGCAAACAGAGCAGTTTTGTCCTAATGCCCCTGCTCTTTTCCTACAAGGCCACCATTTCACAAAAAAAGAAAAAGTGCTTGAAGGTTAGACACCTCAAATATCTGATAATGTTCTTGTCTCAAAATGCTAGCAAAATAAACAAAGACTCAAGAGATCCCACAAAACATAGATTAATGTTGTGAAAACAAAAAAAAAACCATAAAGCTTCCTTATTACAGTTTAACATTACTCAGCAGTCATTAGCAGGCTTGTTTATTCAGCACCATGAATGTTCTTCCCTTGCTGTTCTAATACACTAAAGAGATTAACTGCGACTCCTTTTCAAGATGAAAAGGTTTGCTACCAAGCCTTGTCTGTTGATCTGAAGCAAGAGAGTGAGATTGCAGACTCACTACCTCAGCTCTGTGCTGGCTGGAAAGCAAGCTTCACTTGATACAGTAATTTTTCATCCCAAGTGACCAGCTTTCAGGAAGCATCAATGAGAAGAGGGCAAGATGCAGGAGCACAGAAAGAAAACCTGCACCGACAAAGTGACGGAGATGGACGGAGGCTGCTGCAGACAGACCACACACCGAGGTGGTTACGTGCTCGTTTGCACGGGCAGACTCAGCAACATCTAAGTGTTCAGCCTGTGTGCAACAGGTGTGATAAAGCCATGGCTTCACTCACTGCAAAGGGCACTAGAAATGGTCATTGGTACCAGTACAGTCATGGCAGTGGCATTCCATCTGATTAATACTGCATGTTGCCTACTCTAACCATCATACCTGAATCCGTGAAGGTCAGGCTTCCGTGTGTATTAGGCTAGAATATACACCCGTCATGCATATGTATTTTTAAGTGCAGATGTCTGTAAGCTGGTCTATATAACAGATGTGCAGAATACTAATCAACAATCTTTAAGTTGATTTTTTTTCAAGTTTATAGTTCACTGCCTTGAAATTAAAATTCCACTTAAGCCAAAAGCATTCTAGATGAACTACCCCCTTAGTGGTAACTATAGGGAATGAAAGAAACTGTGAATGCATTAACAGCAGTCTGCAATCAGAATTATAGTATGTGTAATGTGTAACTTTTGCTTTATTTTTTGCATGCTTCTCAGAAGTTATGGGGATTTCTTTAGAACCAAAAGAAGTCAAGGGGGAAAACATCCAAGTTAGTACAGTAAGCCTTCAAAGCAAGCAGCCTCAAGTGAACCAATACAAATGACAGGTTTCAGAAGAGGTTTTGATGCTCTAATATTTTTGCCCAATACAAATTGCAGGGAACAATTAATTGCAAAGAGGGCGAGTATAAAAGCAAACAGAGCCCAAAGACCTGCAAGTCTCTCTGTTTTGACTGATTCCTCCAGGACGTCTAGAAGGCCTTCAGATTTGCTAAAATAAGATTTAGGCTCAAGTACCAATCACATTATTCAAGCACTTTTGGCAAGTGCCAGGGAAACAAAGAGGGTATGCCAAACTGGTTATTATCCTCATCAGTGCAGATCAACTCAAATAAACTGAATAATAGATTCTTCTGCTGAAACCGGTTGAGCAAACCCCTTCATTCTGCTGCTTAGCTAACTAGCACTTAATGATTCATGTCTGCAAGCCTTTCAGACTCAAAACCAACACCCTTACCCCAACTTGCTCTGCTATGGATCAAGACAGTAACATATACATGTATTTTGTTGTATCACAGTAATAATTAAACCCAATACCAATGAATTCATTTTGACAAAGGTCTATGATGCAAGGAGCAAATAAACGGCCCAAAAATCAAAGGCCCCATTGCTGATGCAGTACTAATCTCGTATTTACCAGTGTCTCAAGTGAGAGCTTCACCTACACAATCTTTCTACACCCTTATTGGCTTTAATCACTTGCTCACAGACCACAAAGAGCTTACGAAGCGAAATGAACCACAGGAGCAATGCAAACACATCATTGTAATATAAGCACTTTCTTCCTGAAAACAACTTATTTCACAGAGGTTACAGGCTAAATTAAGAAACAGTAAAACAGAATTAAAGCAAACTCTATAAAACTGGGTGGAAAAAATGAGACATACAGCAGCAGTACATGTTAACTAGGCACTATGATGATAATATACTTTCATATCCTACTATATCCACATGGCATTAGTCTTCCGTAAGATATNCCACATGGCATTAGTCTTCTGTAAGATATTAGGATGCTTTGCGCTAAACTTTCTACTATTTTTTAATTATTTTTTTTTTATTTTGAAGTGATAACTATTAACTAAATAAACTAAATAAAGTAAACAAACTAAATAAATTACCTAAAAAAAAATATTATTTGTTGGCACTCTCTGAATGGAAAAATTGAATCACTGATATCTACTCCTGAATTGTCATGGAGCAAAAAGAACCAAAAGGGACTGTAAAGCACTATAACCCCTTCATCTTCTGCTCAGCTCACAAAGCAGCTTGCTCAACAAGCAGTTAGGGAATGATATGGTGCATTTTTCTGCACCACATATGGTGAAGAAGTTGTAAAGAGTGACAAATTTTGAGCTCCCAAACTCAAAGACATAACCCTACAAGCAGTAAAGGAGGACCATGCTGATTTTCATCTCAGGCAAATCCAAATACTTGTAAGGCTAAGATAAAGTGTGCAGCCTTAACTTGAAAAGGGTGATTAGTTAGCCTAAGCTCTTTCCAAATTAATATTGCACAATATCACAATCACACCAATTCTGTCAGGCTTTGGCAAGACATTCTGCACGGTTCCTCCCAGGGCTTGGCAGTCTCTTCTCCAGCACCTGTTTCTTGTAAATTTTAAAACTCCTGTTCTCCTCTCTCTGAAAACAGTCAGAGCTCTGTTCCCAGCATTCTGTGTCATGGATGTAGCAGAGCCTTTTGTCATACTCCGTTCTTATTCACAAGCAGTTACTGATTTTTTAAAAATCCCTCTTTGTTTAGACACTGTAAGTACTTAACCGTTAGAGCAGAACCAATCCAAAGAGCCTAAATAAAGACTTACACAAACACAATACAATATATAAAAACCATGAACTCCATTGACTTCTTAACATGACACAAGTAGGTCTGAAAAATATAAGGACACAAAGAGAAAAAGTACAAGCAAATAGCTTTCATTATGGAAAGTTCTGATGCCCTAGGGGCTCTCTCTCCAGTGCTTTCAATTGCTGATGCTGGTCTTAAGCATTTATTAATTGTTTTGAATTTCAAGGATGGCCAAAGAGGCACATTAATTTAAGTTTTAGATGTCTTTGATGCAAATCAAAAGTACAAATATTTGGGACAGATGCTCCCACTCAGAGATTTTTTAACACATCTATCTCACTGAAAAAACCCTTTCCCAGTGAAGTTAAAGCCATTTATAAACTTCTCTTTCACCAAAATTTCCGCTCTACATGTGACACCAGTTTATCAGGAATAAATGCAACACAATTCAGCATACGCACAATTCAATGCATGCACAAGGAGTGCCATATCAAAGTCAATAAAACCCCACAGCTGGGAGTACTTAGTCTGATGATTTACACAAGCCATTCCATCCCTGTCTCATGTTTAGGGATATTCATGATACAAGCTCAGGAGAAATAGTGTGAATGAAGTCCTTAAATGCAAAACTTTACAACAAATTCCTGTGGAAGAGAAGAAAGGTAGAATAGAAGAAAGGAAACCAAGATACAGAAATTTTCTACCTTACAGCAAAGTTCCTTATGAAAATACAGGCTTCTGGAAGGAAGCAGTGCATTGATTCTTTTAATTATACAGGTTGACTCCCAACTATTTGTAGCTGTTAATATTGTTATTAAGACTTTATTTCCCTACATCATACATCCCAATTTTTAATATTTGTACCAGGATTACACGGCAAGGTTTTGGTAGAAGGGAAGGGCACTTTAGGGGGGCTTCTGTGAGAAGAAGAGCCAATGCCAGCCAGCTTCCAGACAGACACACTGCTGCCCACAGCTGAACCCATCAGCAATGGTGGTGGCACCTCTGTGATTACAGATTTAGGAAAGAGTAAAAAAGACTGTGCAGCATCTGGAAAGAGGAGTGAGAATATCTGAGAGAAACAGCTCTGCAGACACCAACATCAGTGCAGAAGGAGGGACAGGAGGTGCTCCAGGTGCAGGAGCAGAGATTCCCCTTCAGCCTGTGGTGAAGCCTTTGGCAAAGCAGCTGTGTCCTAGCAGCCCATGAAGGTTCATATCAGAGAATACTTGCATCTGCAGCCCACACTGGACTA